>JAQZBX010004426.1:0-60422 GCA_029593785.1 Cabassous unicinctus | reverse complement strand
CCAAGTCACTTATCTTCTTCAGAAACTCTTATCAGTTAACTTCCAGTAGACTTGGCTAGCAAGAGTTAAATAGCCAAGTGAGATTCATCTTCCCCCATTTAAATTATGCTACGGAATTTCAAGACTTCTCTGTTTCGGGACATTAGTGTTAGTGCTTCCATTTAAACATGCAAAGAAACTTTAGGGTTCCAAAGTGTATAAGTGGTTTGGTGGTAAATGTCACACATTGGTGCCAGAAGATTGCTAAATATGATATTTCATGTATTCCCACCAAATGATTAAAAGTTGCTCAAAATGTATAGTGCATTTATCCAAAGAAGACATATAAGTTGCTAATAAGCACATGAAAAGATGCTCAACATCATTCGCCATTAGAGAAATACTAATCATAATCCTAATAAGGTACCACTTCACATTCACTAGGATGGCTAAATTACAGGCAGACAATAATAAGTGTTGACGAAGATGTGGAAAAATTTGAATTCTCATACATTGCTGGTGGTAATGTAAAATGGTGCAATTTGGAAAACAGTTTGACAGTTTCTCAAATCTTAAAACATAGAGTTACCACATGACCCAGCAATTCCACTGCCAAAATACTGAAAATATTTGTCCACGTAAAAACATGTACATGAATGTTCATAGCAGCGTTATTCATAATAACCCAAAAATGGAAACGACCCAAATGTCCATCAACTGATGTATGGATAAGCAAAATATAGTAATCCATATAGTGGAATATTATTTGCCAGTAAAAAGGAATGAAGTACTGATACATGTTAAAACATGGATGAACCTTGAAAATATTATGCTAATTGAAAGAAGCCCGCCATAAAGGCCACATATTGTGTGATTCTGTCTATTTGAAATGTCCAGAATAGGCAAATCCATAGAGACAGAAAGTAGATTTGTGGTTGCCAGGGACTGAGGGAGGGGAGAACAGAGAATGACTGCTAATGGTATGGGGTTTCTTTTTAGGAGTGATGAAAATGTTCTGAAATTAGGTAGCAGTTATAGTTTTATAACTGTGAAAATCCTAATAACCATTGAATTGTACCTTTAAATTGAATGGTATATGAATAAAGCTGTTATTTTTTAAAATACACATATATGTTGGGGTCATTGGCAGTTGTACATACTTGGCATCTCATCTGATTCATCTTTATATCTTCCAAAGTACTAAACAGAATGCCTTTGCATATGTGAGTCTTTAATAAGTGGTTGAAGAATGAATGAATGAGTGAATGAGCAAACAAATAAATTCATGAGTTGTTATAATATGCGGAAGAACTTTTGGAAAGAGGGAGGTAAATGAACAATGGTCTATAATTGAACCTTCTGTTCACTCAGCCATTGATCTGATGTCAGACTGATAAAACCATGCTATACTTTGATGTCAGCTAGATGGTGTATTTCATTTTTCTTTTGAGTGATGGGTTGGCAAAATATATTTTAGCAACTGTATGTTATGTGGCTGATGCACGATGCCAATGCTCTGTTGTGACCTTTATTTTTATGAGCTGTGAGAATTAAGAACTTACCCGTTTTAGTTTAATTAAGAAGTAAGACACAGCAGATGGTGCATTTGTGGGTGATGATTGCATACCTCTGGTTCCCTCAAGCAGCGCTATAACCCTCTGGAATGCTTTGCCTAGAGTGTCACATCCCTGTTGCAGAATTACTAGGAAGACAAGCGTGTGGTATTAATGTAGTCAGAAAATGTTGGAGGACAGTGTGCAACAGGACCTGAATACCACATGAAATTCTTGCTATTGGAATTACGATGCCAGGAAGAGAAATCCATGACATATTATGGTTGTGGTAGTTTCCTGCACATCTTTACTCTACCACAATTGCAAATAAAGTATATGAAGATTTTTATTACCCTAGTATTCTTTTGTGTAATCTGGGTCAAACATTAAGCATACATTGGAATATGATTTGCATGTTTTAAAGTGCTCAGAGAAGATTCAGTAAATGGAGATGCACTGACTTTATGGCAGGTTGTTTTATTATGTTTGCTTTTAGTCACTGCGGCGCGCCTAGAGAGTGTCCTACAATATGCATTTTTTCCCCCCAAGTACTATGTGCTTACCTCTAGCAAATTTACTCCAGAGGATGTTAAAAAACATACATAAGCAGAGAGAATATGGAATTAATCCAGTGCTTCTCACCAATCACTCAACTCTTCCAGGAGAAAACCAAATTGTTAAGTTGAATTATTTTCTCTCACTGGTAAGGGAGAGACTATCTGTATAGCTTGGATTCTTTTGCTATATACTGTGCTATTGCTATTGTCTTTGAAAAACTGAATTACTGCAAAGCTGGCGTAAGTCTTGTAATTGTACAATATTTTAGACCCTAAGATAATATGCCTCAATCTTATTAATGCAATTTATGAAATTATCAAAATGGAATACATTCATTTACTGGCTGTAATGTTGTTAAAAGTATGAACTACGTAGGTTTTTAAAAATATAGCTATTGTTGCTTTGGACAGAATAATCCATTTGTCTCATTGCTGAAAAGGCTAGAGTTGGAATTCTAGTTGTCATGAACATCAAAAAATATATATTTTAACAGGAGAGCATAAGTTTTTCTTTGGAAAAGCCTGCATTTTGTATTGAATTTTTTTCTAAATTATGTAATGAAACCTTTTCCTTTGATTTTTAAGAGTGTTGTTACCACAAAGCGTGTGATCACATCATCCTTCCAGATATTCTGCTTGGAGATCTAACATCTTCATTTAGTTAAATGAAGCATTTTTTCCCCTCAATTCCCACCAACTCCAGGACACTCGGGTACTAAAGATATAAAACTGAAGGTGTAAATACTAGTTTTGTAATTCTTCTTGTAGGAATCAAAGATTATTAACATGTAGTTAATGCTCCTCACCAGTGTGTAATAAAGAGAAATATCTATAAACATCTACCTGCCAGGGGAATGTGGTATAATAAGTGATTTCAGCCTATAAATTATTAAAGATTTTGATAGGGAATATTGCAAATTATTTTTTATGAAAATATACCTTATTAGAAAAACCTTTTATTTCTTTACAGAACTAGGTTTTTTTTAAAATCTCATTAAAATTTAGAAAAGAAGGAACTAGATTATTTTCCATTTACCCGGTATCCAGGTAACTTGTTAATTCTTTTGTAGCCCTGCTTAATAAATATATTCTACAGGATCCCCAAGTGGGACCTTGACAGGAAGATAAAATTATGTCTGATAATTTTAGGGATATTAGAAATAGTCATTTTAGTTTTCTAAAATTGGTACTATATTAATTCTATATGATTTGGATTATTCATTAAATGATAATATTTCCCTTTTACAGTGATGCTATATATTTTGTTTTATTTTTATACTACAGTAAAGAAATTGTCTAGATAGGTGCATAGAACCAATAATTGGCAATCTGCTCTCATAGCCTCCGTCTCTTTCTGGAGCAGTCTAGCCCGTTAAGAGCACAGCATTTAGAATCAGGAAGTCTTGGCTTCAAATCCTGGCTGTGCTTATTAGCTAGCTGCTTGACTAGATCCAGTAGGAATTCTTTTTGGTGGTAAAAGAGATCGTCAAAATAGTGGTTTAAACTCGTTTATTTTTCACCTAAGGGAAGTCAGGAGATGGGCCACGTGGGTTGGTGTGGTGCCTTCACCCAGTCTTCAGGAACTCTGCCTCCTCCTTTCTGCTTCACCATCTTCAGTTGGTGGCTTTTATCCTGGGAATCATCTCATGGTCTATCATGACTGTGACACTTTAGCCAGTGAGGCTGCATTCCAGGGAGCAGGAAGGACAAAGAGCTCCTCCCAGCAGAACCAGGTTCTTTTCCAACCCACAGATGTGTGGGAGGTAGGAAATGTAATCTTTACTGTGGACAGCAACAAAAGAGCAGTCTGTTATCAAGGATGAAGGGAAGAATGGTTATTCACTGTGCAACTGGTGCTCTGCCATAGTGACCTTGGGCACTCTCATCTCACTGAGCCTCTGCTTCCTCATCTTTAAAAATAATTGTGAAAATAGATCCCATTGTTCTGAGTATCAAGCAAGTTATTTCACTAATGCATTTAGCACAGCGCCTGCCATACAATAAGTAAGCAATTAATGTTCATTATTCTTTTGTCTAGCCACTTCCTTAACATATGTAGGTTAATGTCTTGTAGACACTTAAAACTTAAATGTTCAAATGTATTACCTATCATTATTATCCTCCCTAGCTCACCACCTACCTATTCTTACAAGTTAGACACCGCAGAGCAGTCTTTGACTACCTCTTATAGCTCTCTGCACCAACAGTCACCAGGTATAATTCTATCTGCAAAATGGATCATGGATTTCTCAGCTGTCTCTCACTATTCTCCAGATAGGCTGTTTTGACTCTAGTTTCATATTCAGGGTTAATTTTGATGAATTTTGAAGTTAGAACTTGGGAAAACTAAGCATAAATGTATTTCAGGCTGTAATTTCAGCAATCAAGATGTGATTTCTGGAAACTCCTTTGTGGTTTTTTTTAGGAGGCCAACAGATAGATAGGTGGACAGCATTCCTCATCATAGCTGGTATATCTAAATGTATAAATAAGAAAGAACAAAGGCCTCTTGAGTAAAAGGCATGGATAAGGGAGTTGATGTCTTCCTACAGGATGGGTTAGGTCAGCAAATCTCAAAGAGGTATTTTAGATCTAGAAACTCATTTTTATTTTACTAGATAATAGCATTAGTTTAGGTACTTAATGTGAATGTTATGAATGCATTTTGCTTTCAAACTAAAATAAGTAGGGAAGGTTAGCTTTATTTTTATTGGGGCATATGTGTGTGTGTGTGTGTGTGGTGTGTAATGGGATGTATAATGTAATTTCAAAGGCCTCTGATGCAATATTTTGAAACTAAGTTTGTAGTACAATTAAAACATATCTTTGGTCATAGATTACTTGGCCTTATGTCTTTTTCATAGTCAGTGTCCCACTTAAATAGCCGGGATTGGCTGAGAAAAATAATTGCTGCTATGAAATAATTTTGCAATTACCTCTGTAATTAAGGGCAGTTTGTTAATGAAAGTGCTTGGTGAATAATGACTGCAGGGCACTCCATCTTGCAGCTTCCTGCCAGATGATTGGTTCATGTGGTGGAGGCAGTTAGGGAATTAGTGACACAGCTGTCATGGTTACAGGATGGATGTAAATATCCTTTGCAGTTGATGATGAAGAACAGTCATTAGCCTCCTGCCCCTTGGGAACTGGTCAGAAGAACAAAAATAAACTTAACACTTGATGGTAAAAGCCATTCCTTATGTCTCCTTTTCTTCAGTACGAACAATTAACATTCTAATAGAAACTGCAGAGAGCATGTGGATGAGCCCTCTCCACTTTAAAGGCATGTTAGTGTGATAAATGTTCTTCCTGGTAGGGCATTGGTTGTTCACAGTTTATTACTGCTCTTATTAGCTTATGGGCCAGTTAGAAACTGCTCTTCAGAGACCCATGGGCCCCATTTAAATTTTTCTTGTTCATCTCCAGGTGTTGTGTATTCAGTTCGACCCTTTGAAGAGTGCCCACGGATGGATTTTGGCATGCTGTCTGTATGGCTGCAGGGGCAATTGAGGATCAATTTTCTGTGGTTGGCGTTATTTGCTAGTGTAAAAATACATATTGCTATGAAGAAGATCTGGATGCTTATCTGATCTTGATTTTTAGTTCGAAAAAGGCATTGTTGCTGGTTGAGGATCCTTTTTTTTTAACTTCTTAAAATAAGATGTCCTAGTGTGCTTCATATTCACATTCATTCCACTTCCTTGGTGTTTTGATGTTGTTTTTCATTGTAAATGTGCTTAAGCAGTCTTTTGTAGAGAATTTCATAACGTGCACACACTGTGGTTTTACATCGAGATGCTCGTGACCCGCAACTCATTAACTTTTGCTGACTGGTTAGTCAGTATAGCTTGTTGCGTTTTCTCTCGCTTTATCTTGCTTTATTTTTTCTCGTTTTTAATTCTTGTAAATAATTTTAGTAGAACACTTCCAAGGCACTGAAATATGGCTTCTCTTGATGTCCGTTATGCTAACTCTTCTGTCCTAGGCCTGAAGGAGAGATGATTGGAGTTTGTGTATTACATTGGAGTCAACCAGAGAGCCTCACTAAAGGGACATAATAGTTCTCTGGGTTTCAGTTCAAAATGGCTTTCATGTCAACACTCCATTTTAAGGATGGATTTAGTGCTGCATATACCTGGATAAGATTCCTTGCATTTGCTTAATACTGCTTCTAATGCCTGCCTCCTCTTGGCTTTCTTTAGTAAGAGGAGGTGCCAGATGGAAGGGATAGGAATTCTATCTCAGAACTATCACACATCATGGCCCAAACTGCTGCCTCTTCCTTTTCTTTTCTTTGGCTGTCACAGAGAAAATGAAAAATATCAACAAGCTTAGGTGCAAGCAGAGCCTTGTTCTGAGGTTTAAATGCTTCCTTTGCTACTGAGTCATTGACTTTTCCCAAGATAAACTCCTTTTCTCATTTTCCATGATAAAGTCACTATGGAGATTTTTCTAGGTGATTTAATTGGGATCAGGCATTCCTGGGATACAAGTTAGCTTGCTGGTCCCCAAATGGTAGGTGTGAGTCCCTAAAATCCCAATAACTTGAAAAACCCTACACGCTGAGCATTAAAAAAACATATATCTTAGTCCAATAAGTGGCAGCAATACCTATTTAGAAGATGAAGGTTACTCTCAGGCGTTGACATGGCTGGCAAAATTATTTGAGTTCTGGTGGGATGTGACTTTCCAGGCATTGGCTACAGAATGCCTGGGTACAAAAGGAGCCTGTATGGTTTTTTATGAAATCAACAAATTGGAAGCAAGTGCTAGAAAATACCTTCCCAGCCCAACGAAAATTGCATTTTATTACTAGTTCTGTTTTTAGCAAGAGTATGGACTTTTATTGTAAGTCAAGATAACTAAAATAGAAGGGGGAAAAAAGTGTTTTTAATTGGTGTTGCTCAAGGAAGGGAGACTGGGAAACTATTTCCTCACTTCCAGAGAGATGTAACATGCTACAGTATTTAGATATTCAGTGCATGTTCCCATTTTTTGTTTTGCTTCCGGGGTGTTTGGATTTTTTGTTGTTGTTGTTAAACATAGGAGATTTGAGTTTTAATTGAATTTCCAAACTGACTATACAGGCACCCTTCATAAAGTATATTTAAAGATGCTCTGCAGGCTCTTAGGAATATGTGAATTTAACAATCTGCAAGGAGAGAGAGAGAGGAAAAAAAAAAACAATTTCTGAATTTGGATAAGTAGTTGAAACTCCCAGGTAGAAGAGTGCAGTTTTCTGAGCTAGTTGGTACTAGACTTGGAGTCTCACCTCCTCATATGACAACCCATGTCAGGATTTCTCTCATTTCCCCGGGACAAGTCAAAAACTATATATTTCTCCACACAGAAAATGTATTGTGTGCCCTCCTGACCTCATGCCTTCCTGGTAAAGCAGCACTAACTGTGGACATTGAACTTAGAGGTGTGGTGGTTACTTGGTTTTGGCTTAATTTTACCTCAGTCAGAAGGCATTCGATTAAAAGAATCCTTTTTTCTCCTCCTCCCCCCTTCTTCTTTTGGTAGAACAGCGAGTAAAGGCGTAGGAAATTGATTTTAGTGCCACAAAGGGCATCTCTGACAGGAATGTACTTTGAAACGATTCAAGGCATCTGTTTCTCTTGCATATGCCCAGTGCTGCCGAGAGCTGTGCCTGAATTAAACTGTTGGTAACGTGTCAGCTCCGAATCTGATCACAATTTACATCCCAGTTGCTTTGTTGGAATTTCTAACATTTCATGAACTTCCTTCCCTAATTTACAAAAGGAGTTCTCACTCAAAGTGACCATTTGTTCTAGATGCCAGTATGTCATGGTCAAAATTGATTTAGCTTGAGAAGTTAGTTGTTTTTCTATGGTCACTTTGCCTACAAAACAAAATCGTCTTTACAGTTTTTATTTCTCCTGCTTGGTGGGTGCTTTGGTATTGTCTGTCTTCCACTGCTACTAAGTCAATCATACAAGCTGTCTCCAGGAATTCAATTTTTAATAGTTTCTGAGCACACCATGGCATCCAGAATGGTACCTGGGAGGCACTTAAAAGAAATCTTTAATAAATAAATAAATGGCAAATGGACACTTTCCACATGATCATAGACCCTTGACATTGAGGGCTTACTTGGCTACCCTGCTCATGTTTCTTAGAAATTAGTAAGGCTCACTTGTATCAATTACAGTGAGGCATGTCCTTGAAAGTTGAAGGGCAGAGCCAAAAATTTTTTTTTTGCATGTGAACTTTTTTACATTCATAGAAAAAGTAATTTACTGGGGATGAGAAGAAAAAGTGACTATGTTGATGTGTAATAGTGACCTGAGCTCATTTGCTTGATTGCTTAATGGCTCCTAAAAATTCTTTCCCCCAGTGTCTGCCCAATTACCCGTACCAGTGTGCTTTGATTAGAGCAGGGGTTCTTAACCTTTTTTGTTCCATGGACCCCTTACTAAGTTCACACTATACTGTGTATTATTTAATAAATATACACACCCACACCAACATGTCCCTACAAGAATGTTTTTTGAATTTCAATTCAAGCTCATGGACCCCTGGTTAACAACCTCTGGATTAGAGAATCCTGAGGACAATGACTTCTACTCCTATCCTTCTCTATCCTTACATGTCTTTGACTAGTTGAAGTAGCAGCAGTGTTTGCACAGGGATATCCCAGGGAACTAGTGCACCAATGGACTCCTTGACCTTGAAGATTAACTGGCCAATCATGATTGGTCAGTTGATAACTCTATCTGTGATGTCCTTATCAATACTGTGGCATCCATATCAGCAGCCCTCTGGGACTGTATTAGTGAGGATAAAAGCTTATCTGTTGTAACAAAAAATATTTATGCAGTGGCTCAAATAGGACTTTTATTTATTTTCCCTGTCAGCCCAAGGTGGGTGTTCCAGGCCAAGGGGTGGCTCAGCTCCACCCAGACTTTCAATGACCTAGGCTAATGGTGACTCTGCCACCTTCTACATGTAGTTTCTGGAGTCATGTTGGTCATACCATTTCAGCAACTAGGAAAGGGGAAAGAAAAAGGAGAGGATCAGTAGTATGGTTTTTAGGCACAGGGTAGGAAATGGCACATATCACTTCTGCTCACATTGGAAGGAATTTAGTCGCCTGGCCAACCTCACCGCAGAGAAGGCAGGACAATGTAGAGTAGCAGGCCAACCTTGTGCCAGACTAGGAGGGAGCAGGGGAGAATGGATTAGTGGGTAGTGAGCAGTGTTTACCACTTGGGTTTAGGCTTTTCCTAACAGCAGCTTTGTTTTGTAGAGTCCCACAGTTGATTTTAGACTTTAAACAGCAGCTAATACGATCTACAATGTCATTCCCCACTTCCGTTTCTTTGGGCCCAAACTGTTTCTAAAAACCATTGTAATAATGGGCAGAGCATCTAGCTCATCTCCTTCTGGTTGGTATCAAGGGCTTAGTACTTCGTACACACTTTTTACATTCTGAAATTATAATCCATCTTCCTGACAATCAATACTTCCTAATATACAGCATTCAAATCCTTGCTTCATTTCCTTCTGCTCTTTTTGACTCTGGGAAGCATAGTAGAATAGGAATGTTTAAGTAGGTTTGTCATTTCTTTTTTTCATTTGAGAAGATGTTTTATGTCCTGTTGGTATGCTGGTCATTATGCAGGAAAACCCAGAAGACATAGTCAGTATTGCCTGCAAATATTATTGTTCAGTATATACAGATGGTCACTGCCTAATGTAAAATTATGTTTCCATTCAGGATTTTGTCAGAAATAGTTCTTGAGGTGACATGAGAAATTGCTCCCCATATTAGTGCATTTTGCTTTTCTAGCTTATTTCCTCCAAGGATCTCAAAAATCATCTACAGCATACTTTCTTCTACCTTGATTAGATTGTAGGGATAATGTCTGATTTTCTGCCCCCATTGTTCAGAAAAAGCATACTCCCAACCATCTCCTAGGTGCTTTAGAACGATAAATGTCAAGATCTTTGAGAAATTTAAACCTGCGTTTAGTTTGGCTCTAGTGTTTTAGTTTGCTACTGTTCTGCAAACAAGGGATTCTCAGAGTTCATGCTGTGCAATAAATGCTATTAGTATTATCATATTTTTTAAGAGGTACTGGGGATTGAACCTGGGACTCATATGTGCGCAGCCGGTGCTCAACCACTGAGCTATACCTGCTCTACTAAATGTTATTTTTAAGATAGAATTTAGATGACAGTCATCTGACTTTTTAAAGTATAAGCACAACCAGACACTTAATTTTGGTTTCATGGCAGACACAAATCATTTTGAGTTTTGATTTATTTTTTGTTAGTGAGAGGCAAGAAATAGGTCAGATGTATTTTAAGCCAGGATTAATGTATAATATATGCTCTTTATTTTATGAAGAAGGTAGTTTAATTTTAAATATACTCTTTCCTGATATATCTTGTTGCTCTAGTATTGATACTGCATAAACTACAAGTAGATACTTTTTGAAGTGTTTTCTAAATGTGATTCCCTGTAAGCTCACAGTCCTGTGATTTCAGCTACATTGAGGCTGCTATTAATGGATTAGTACCTTTCAGCAGTATATTTATATAGCATCCTACCCTCCAGTGAGCAAAACATGAGATGCTTCAGTGTAGAACTGCTTGCTAAAGGTGATGGGAAGAAAACACCTATCTAGTGGTGATATTAATCTGTTTTCCATGTCTTGTGAATGTGCTTAATGTCTAGGGTGTTTTAAATTGGAGTTAACCAAAAATAGAGTCTCTGAATTTTAAATTAAAAAGTGGCATGGAGCAAGAAACAAATCCTTTTCTGGTAGTTAACCAATTGCCACCTGGCCTTGCTCACTTATAGCATCTCCTATGACTGTCACTGCACTGTCACTCAGTGTACATTTCTGTCTTCTCTACTAGACTATGAGCTTCTTATAGGAAGGGAACATATTTTATTCATGTTTGCATAGCATATCTAGTCTCAAAACATAGTTGATGAATGAATTAAAAGATGAATAAATATCTTAAAGTAGGAAAATCTTATTCCTATTCTAGTAGGTGAAAACTAACCTAAAGAAATTCCCTCAATGTTTGGAAAACTGGTATCTATGCTTTCTGTTTATAAGGAAACTTTGTTGTCTTTCTCTGCCCATTATTTGATTTTACTTTTCTTAAAAATCAAGAAAAAATACACACCAGGTATAACTGGACTGAAATGATAACTGTTGTTTCATTCACCTCATTGTAAACTAAAAAATTTCATGAGAAAAGGGGGGATTTGTGAGACGTGTCTGACCTCACGTACAAGCTCCTTGACCAGTGTGAGCCCGTTTACCCACCTGTTGTGAGGCCTGATGGAGATATTTTGAATGACGTGCTTAGCCTGGTGCTTCGTGGCACATAGTAAGCTCCCAACAAATGTGAGCCCTGGATATAATGGTGACTACTACAGCTTGTTCTTTTCCTCAAAGGTCGTCTTCGAAGACTAAAGCTTTAAAATTTCTACTCGTTACTAAGAGTTTTTTTGGTCCGTTTTACTTCATTTGACTCTTAACTGTTTCCACAAAAGCCATCAAATGGCATCCTCCATCACAGCCAATGGGGAGATAGGATAAGTTTGGGCGTAGGTGTAGTTCTCCACAGTCATGGGAAACAGGTGGTAATAAGACGGTCCCCCTCCTTACTTTATAAGGATGTCATATTGTGAATTGGTTGAACTGTGTAAAGTGGCACTTGTTTGTTTTTCCAGCTTTTAATGCATGTAACTAATAGAATCCCTTGCTGTCAGATGGTTCTGAAAGTGCTACCTCACTTATCCGGAGCCCATGCATTAGATAACCTCAGCTATCTGGAACATAGTTGAAAGATAGGAAAAGAACCAGAAAGGCCTCTTGAGCTGCTATAAAAGGTGTCACAAAGTCTTTGCATTGATAAAGCTTGTGTAGATTAATCAACAAAAAGCCCCTGGGGTTTCACTCAGGCCAAATTATTTCTTAATTTTATAATACTAAGAACTTATACAAAATCTTATCTTAGTTATCTTTTCTCTAACTCCCACACACTGGAGCTAGAAAGTTTGGGATTTGAGAGGTATAGAGTGAGGGGATGCTGTTAGATAAAAGTCTTCTCAAGTAGCATGAGGAGTTTATTGATAATACTGAGCTGGATTCAAATGTTGACCTGCACCAGAAATGAAAGGTGAAATTCTTTTTCTTTCACTCTGTTTAGGAAGGCAGGCACGCTTTTAGAATATGTATTTCAATATAATTAAAGTTAAAAAAAAGAAAAAAGAAACTTGTTATATAGAAAACTGCATAACAATTCCAGATAAATTGAGAATTCCTCCTTTTCTGTGGCATTTTCAGCTAGCCAGGGAGTTTTTTGGGCATAATCTTAGCTTTTATTTTCAAATGTTTCCTTTTTTGCTTTTTTTCACACTGTGCATATGCGATTCTCCTCTACCTTATTTTTCCTCTTGACGGAATTTAAAATAAACATTTAGATAGTAGAGACACTTAAGGTGTCTTGAATATTGAATTTGCCAAATTCTGTATTTTTAGTTTTTAACATCCCACCCTGCATCAATCCCCTCACCCCAAATTACTAAATCCCACCAAACACAAATAACAACTGTGTCATCATCTACATCCCCTCCAGCACTGGGTTTATAAGCTTGAGAATGGGGATAGTTCTGCAGCACACCACTGGAGTTTAGCACAATGCCATGCACGTAGAAAGTGCTCAGGAATCCTCACAACAGTTGTTTGAAATCCATGCTATTTTCACCTCCACGTTACAGGTGAGGGTATGGAGGTGCCAAGCGGTTGAGTGATTTCCCTCAGGTCACCCTGCCAGAGGGTAGAGCCAGAGTCCACATCCGGCCCACCTGACCCATTGCCCATGTTGCTAACTCCATATTAGCCACAAGGCTTGCTGCAGAGCTTCTCTTTGGCTTGGTATTCCTGGACTTCCCAATTGAAGCTACAGAATTTATAAGAACTGAGATTGTGTTTTCTAATTGACAAAAAGTTAAAAAAAAAAAAAATGATTGAAATCCTTTATTAAAATTCTCTGGGTAATTGAATTGTCATAACTACCTCCCTCAAAGAAAATCGGCTATTTAAAAAACATCGATATTTCATGACACCTATTCACTTGCTCTTTTTTCTTTTTTACTTTGACAGAATATTTGGGTTGTATGCTGAAAGCCCGTGGCTTAAAGCTAATCAGTATGGTTAAAATTATTCATTGACAATCCTTCTTTTGGTTTCTTTTTTTTTTTTTTTTTTTTTTTTTTTTTTTTTTTTTTTTTTTTTTTTTTTTTTTTTTAATTGTTTAGAGGGTTGGGTTGACAACTTTTTAAAGCAGTGGCATGTTCTTTTACCCAGGAACATTTTATTTAACTTAGTCACTGGTTTGGAGAAAGAATAAACAGAACCTTCTGTTCCCATGTCTTAGAAGAATGAATGGGTAGTGGTATGACTTACAGCTTGTATAAGGATAAAGAAGATGAAAGAAAATGGAAACCCCAAATTATTGGTTTCAGCAGAGCATTTCTGATTTAATTCTAAATTGCAAGTATAGTTTATGCTCTGCTTAAATGTGTCTTTCTGGTTTGTGGAAGCAAATCTCTACCTTTTGTGTGACATGTAGCTTAATTGGTTGCTCATTGTCTCATATAGATAATTTAAAGTGATAAGAGGTAAATCATCATATCTAGGACAATGCCTCAATAAATATTTGTTGGCAGAATGAATGAATGGATTCCCCTCAAAAAGGAAAAGGCCAATGTGTTAGCATTTCTAGTCTGTGTAACAGTTGTATTTTATCAAAGTTAGGGACAAAAGGAATAGTGCACACCCCAGAAATTTTTGGTATCATTGACACCTGTGCCTTGCTCCAAGAAAACCCAAATGTGAAAAATGAAAGAAGCCACTTTGTGGACAAGTACATTCCAAGCTTCTGTTATTTTCCATGAGGGCCTGAAAGATCAGCTTTGTGCTGAATGAAAATTATCTTGCACGGTTTCTAATGAAATGTTTTCTAATATATTTAGTGAGTAAAAAGACAGATTTAGAGTTGACGGTTATAATTTCTGTAAACAGGAAGGATCTTCCACTATCTATGACTTAACCCTTCTTATGTTTGATTTTGGGTTTCCCAAAAATTATTTCTAGAAAATAGAGCTGGATTCTTTCTTCCGATAGCATAGAATGTTTTGCTTCAGGGTTTTGAAACCTTCTGATGTCATGTTTAAAAGTTTCATCTAAGGACAAAAATCTTCTCATAGGTTTTTGAAAAATGTATATATAATCTTTTACATATATAATCTTGTAAATATCTAAATATATATGCATATGCCTTTATGTCTTTTACAGTATTTTAGAAGGTCATATAGACTTATTTCACTGAGGCTGTCAGGGCAAAAAAAATTTTTTTTACCTCTTTATGAATTTTATTCAGATATTATTTGAATATTCTCTGTGTAGCATCTCTTTATCTTTTAGAGTAATTTGATTTGTTTGGAACCTGCCCAAAGTCATTTGGAGTCATATTAATAAGGTAGGTACTAGAGTTGTGGATTTTAAAAAGAGAGAGAGCACGCCTAGGTGTAGCTATAAAACACGAGGAGGTAGGTGTTGACATACCATCTTGGAAGGGAAGGGTAAAAAAAGGTAGTTCAGAATATTTGAGGGCAATGGCAGCATTATTTGCATAAGCATGCATGGCCTTTCAAGGTTACTAATTTGAAGGATTCACTTAAATCTAGAAATTCCATTGGTTTTTGTGAAAAGTTTCAGTCTCATGAATTTGAAATCTTGCTCAGGCTTAAAGACTGATGTACAGCCCTAGGGCTGGAAGATGCCAGATACTTAGGTTCTAATACCAGTGAGTCCTGAAGAGTCAGAGCAGAATGGCAGGATCCTGCCAGGGTCCACGTCAGCCTTGGCATTATGTGATCTTAACGTTTGGGCCTCAGCATATTTCTTTCTGGCTTAAGTCGTTGAAAATCCATTTTATAAGTTTCTCGTCACCTTACTCTTCTGTGTTTATATTTTTGTCTTCTTTGTCTCATTGAAAACATAGTAACTGCTGTTTGGTATTCCTCCTGATAGAGAGCAGGGCCCTTTGAAGAACATTTTCTGATTTGCAGAATCTGGCTACCTGGGGCGTTTCACCTTCTCAAGTTACTATTTGTAAAGAGAAATGAGGTTATCAAAAATTATTTAGGCTCTACTTATTATAAATGCTTACTTCTACTTGAAGTTTTTGCCAGGCATAGTGACCAAATACTTTTAATAGATTGGAGGCATATCTGTAACAAATCTCTCTGAAATGTGGAGAATTCAAATTTGCCCTCAAATATGGAAATCCAGGTAAACAGAAATGAAAGCATATAAAATATATATTATAAATATCTTATAATGAGTCTGATAAACTGGAACGCTTTCTTTAACTTTTAATGCAATAGCATGATGCCAACTCTATTTGACATTCTTACTGCGTTACTCATTCATTTGCTCGCTTGCTCACTCACTCACTCACTCAATCGATCAATCCTGGTTGCTACCCTGCATGAAGTATTGATGGACAACTTAAATACTTCTCATTTTGCAAAGTGAAGCATGGGTAATTAAGCAATGCATCCATAAGTTGGATACCAGGTTTTTACTGTGGCCCAATAATGAATGAAAAGTGCATTAACCAAATTAAAACACTCATATGTCTGTATGATTGGCTATTGACATGTCTTTGTGAATGTCATTACCGTATAGTGGAGTTATGTTCATCAAAAATCTTCCCAGAAATTCCCCTTGTGTCTCCTTTAACTTGGTTAGGGCATCTAATCCTGTGACAACAGTTCATCTTGCTCACTAATTTGTGTAAGATAATCCTAGTTCTCAATGACTCAGAAATTTACAACACATGCAACAGGGCTTTTCTCTCATGCTGTGTTCAGCAAACAGATAAATGTCTTCTCAAATTTTGTTCTTTATCAATGACTATTGGAATTTTTAACATGTTGTTGACCTGCTTATTGTGAGTGGATCACCATTAATTAATCTTGGTAGGTGACACATGTCTGTTTCTGTGCCTGTGTGTTCTACCCCTTAAAGAGACCTTCAATGAAATATTGAGCCTAAATAATGCTTATTGCTACAAGTGGTTCAACACATAGAAAAACGTGTGGGAACTGTGTATAATTGGAAGTCGATCTTACACTGCCTGAAACTTTGCATTGCGTATTCTTTTATTTTGCTTGGAAGAGTATTTGATCAGAACTAAATATCCTGAAAAGAAATGCCTGGTCTGTTTCCAGCTTTAACATGAGTCACTAATAAAAAACACTTGGTATATCCTTGGTCTTTTGGTCTTTGAATGCTTTAGAATTGAGTTGTGACCCACCCCCAAAAAAATCTGAAGTCAAGATGCCAGTTCCCTATTAGCTGCAGAAAATACAAAAGGAAGGGAGCTAGTGGTGGTGGCAGGAACTAGGTTTTAATAGAACTTAAAAGAATCCCTCTTCCATTGTGGCCAACCAGTGCTCTATTTATCCTTTATCTCGTTGTGCTGTGACTCTCCAAGGTAGAGAGGGGAGAAGATTGAGAATCAAAGTGCCTATAAGAAATAGAGAGCAAAAGGACCAAAAAAAAAAAGGAAAAACTGACTAGAGGAAGCAGAAGACTGAAAACACAGAAAATGAGAGGAATTTCAAAGACAGAATGGGAAGGATATGCATTGAAACCAGTGAGAGAAGACAGTTCTTTTTGATAATGCAAACTGTGTTGAGGTCCGTGTACGTGATCAGAGACTTGTCTGAGCTGGAAAGAGCCCTTAAGCGGGAGTCTTCTAGATACTCTTCAGGCCCTCTGGGGGTTGGATGGCAGGTGAGGCAAGAATTTTTTTTTTTTTTTCCAATCACGACGTCATCTCCATTAAGCACTTGTCACACAGTGACTTGGGGGCTCCAAGTGATTTGGATTCCAGTATCTCTCTCAGAAGTCGGTTTCCTCACTTAGTTGAATGAGTTCTCTTTTCTCCATCTGAGCCTCCATGTCTCCTCTCTAGGTTTCTGTTTCTTGCATGGTGAGACAGTCTATGTGGTCTCGGATCACAGGGATGAGTAACAGGTATAGCCGTCCCTTTACCCTTCATCTCTCTGATCTGAGATGGGAGGTTGATATGATTTTTCATTGTTTGCATATTGATTATGTACAGCCATAAATACAAAGGAATAATCTCATATTACCAAGCCAACTTGATTACTCCAAATGCAAGACCAAAAACTGAGGGTCTTTGAAAATAAGGACTTAATAAAAGCAAAGCTGGTTAATTTGTTTTGTTTTCCTAATTTGAGTTGTGACTTTAAATGTATTTATCATCCCTTTTATTAATACTTAAGTGCATATGAGTATATATGTATATGAAACAAGGTTTTATCTTGGGCACTTTTAATTCTTTGTACATCTACACACCTGTTTGAGGTATGATATCCAATCAGATTATTTCTTTGATAACTCGCAGATGATATCCATAGGCAAGGAAGTGTCATTTTTAGCACGTCTCTATTTAAGTTGCTTTGAGGCTACAAAGTTTGGACGTATGCTGTTTATCATGCCATACTTACATCTCTTCCTCCAGAAAACCACCATTGAATTAACTTTTGCATAGTGTATTTCTATCAAAGCATTTGATCCTTGTTTCTGCAAGATAATCCTAAGAACTTTTTATTTTGAGAATAGAAGACCATGATGGATTTAATTCATAAAGGGAAGCTGCTGCAAGGAATGTAAATGTAAGCGCTTGATAAGGTAGGATTTCCTAGTTGCTATGGCAACCTTTGGGTCATGAGCCTGAGAAAATATAAAGTAAGTCCTGAAGCTGTGAAGATGATTATAAAATTTAACTGTCATTCTTCATTTAGAATTGATGGCAAACATTATTTACTTAAGTTTATCTCAAGGCAGGCTGAGGATCTGTTTTTAAAAATCTGAGACTCAGATCACAAATGAATCCATGTTGCACATGTCTGACAATAGAAAGCACATGCAGCATTTATTATTCTAACCAGACTATTTGTACCTAATATCCCTGTAGATTTGGTCACCTTCCTATGGAAGCCAACAGTTTTCGTCTCTTGAATTCTTAATGAAAACTAGAGTGCAGCTGTATACATTGAGTAATTTTGCAAGAATGTGTGTGCTTTCCATGCCAAAAAGAAGGCCTGCGGGATTGTGTGGGAAGAGGCCTTTGTACCTTCCTTTCAGGTTCAAATATAAATAGTAAACTGGTTAGGGTGGACAGCTGCCAGGAAGGGATGTTAATACAGTCATGTATTTTCAAAAAGTGTCACAACCTGGAGCTAAAGAGAGGTTGGTTGGAATCTCTTTCATTATATACTCCTTTCCAACTGAGGGGCGGAGGAGGATGAAATCTACCTTTCACTATGGAAGAATAAATATGGAGTATCAAATTCCTAAGTTGAAATATGATGCTTAACCATGCACTATGACAAAGTATAGTTTTTCTTGCTTTATCTTTTACAGAATGCTGTTAATTTGCACTAATGACCTATGAGACCCACTGCAAATTACCCAGTCTTTCAAATTAGTGCGTATGTGAACAAACACTATAAAACTATCAGATACCACATCAAACAAATGTAGTTTATTGCAGGAAGAAAAATAGACTTGCATATTGAGAGGGAGCACATTTTCACAAAGAGATAAGTGCTTTCCTGTCGTCTGCTTGCCCATCAGGGAGCGTCAACACATTATATGGTCTATGGCAGCCAATGGCTTACTGGCTCTTGAGCAAAAACATCATTTTTTAAATGGAGGCAAAGGAAATCACGGTGCATAGTGGAATCTGGTATTGCTCTTTCCCCCCTATATCCTTTGTATCCTTAAAAAAAAAAAAATCCCTCTTTCCAACTTTGAATGTTGGTCCTTTAGACCAGAAAGGAGAACAGAATTTAAGGCTATTAAAAATAGAATGTACACTTGGCTGTTTTGTTTTGTTTTGTTTTTTTAGGGGGGGCAGCACCCATCTGAGTCTGAACCTGCAGGATTATTCATCCCTTCCCTTTTGGAGGATGAGGTAGAATCCAGCCCACACACCCAGCAGCACACACTCTGCTCATCAAAGCACTTTTCTCAGTTGGTTTGTTTTCATGTCTAACAGCAGAAATAACTGCTCTTTTTCTTTCCTTTTTTCTTCTGACATCTTGTTATTGCAACTGGTAATGAGTCTCCCTAACTTGGGAGCTGCACAGAGATGGCCACATTCTCCCATTCATATACCATCTAGCTCCCAGCTGGAACCAAGCTAGGCACCACTGGCTTTTCCAGCTCTCCTTCAGGGAGCCTCAGCTGGGCCAACCAGTCACCACTTTATTTTGTCACCCTGGTTACATGTATTCTACCTGGCTTGTTAATAGCTGCAGCAGCAGCCCTAGCAGCGAAAAGACCATCAGTAATGAACATTTTTGAGTGCTTTTATGTGCTAGGCACAGTGTTAAGCATTGTGTTTACTAATTGCTTTACCCAATGTAAGTTATATGTATATAAATACACACACACATACTTATATATACATGTACATATATGTATGTAAATATGTATATATACACATACTTTTATTTCAGTTTTAGAATGATCACACAGTAAAGTTTATTTTTAACATGTATATATTATCAAGATACAAATAGTTCCATCTCCCCCCCCCAAACTCACTCATGCTATGTGATAAACATTTTAAATGCATTTGCTTTTTAGTTCTCAAAATGTTATGAAGTATTCATGATTATTATCTCTCAGTTTTTGTTTGTTTGTTTGATTTTTATTTTTTGATGAAGGACGTGAAACTCAGAGAGATAAAATAACTTAGTCAAGGTTGCATACCTAATAAACAGTGAAGCCAGGATTGGAACCCAGTTCTGCCCGAGTCCAGAACTCAAGCTCTCAAGTACTCTGCTGAATCACTACTCTTGGAAAATGGCTTAGGGCTAAATTATCAGTAAAGCATAAAAGTCCACATGCCAGTTTGCTATAAATGTGATTTGAATCTTTTGGAAGATAACAAGCTTTTCTGTGTGATGCAGTCCCAAAAGACTAGTAGACTAGGGGTTTTTGTGGGTATATGGTTTGGCTTGGTCTGACTTCAGGTAAGAGGACTGACGTGAACCTCTTCTTGATTCAGCTGGAAACCATTAATGCTGTTCAGGCTAAACTTTCCAATGCCCCAGACTAATTAGTGCCATGCTTATTTCCCCCTCAGGCTGTGTCAAACAAACTGAAGTTGGTGCTGCAAGCTGGAACACTAGGGCTTTTTGATTTGCCATGGCCAACACACTATCCTGTCTCTCTTTTGAAAAATCAAACCCTTTTCAGTAGCTGTAGGCTCTTCTGTGAGTGTGAGTCAGCTTTAGGAATAATAACCAGAATTTTTCATCCACACTTTCACTCTAATGTGCTGATGCTCAAATCACCCTAAATATCAATACAGAATTTTGCTTTAGACAAGGGATTCTTCTGCCATCATTCAGTATAAATCCCCTGAAGTACAAAAGAAACTGTGAGCAATAAAGAAAATGCTATTTGGGCCAAATGCTTTGTTCAGGGAAAGACTAGTGCTTCCCAGCTAGTTAGAGAAGCTCGAAGCTCCCTTGTCCTGAGAACTTCTGCAGCCTACAGCACCACCTTAAATTGAGCTTGATGAGGGTGAATATGATTTCATCACCAGAGCCAACATGCATGTGTAAAAGTTTTAAATAATCTCTTCTCCCCTCCAGGATGACCATAATCAATGATGACCACAGAGAAGCCATGAGGAGGCAGCCCTCCACGTTCTCGTTTTCTTTTCCTCTCCCCTCCTTGTAGTTTTCCCCTCTTAATTTCATTGCTACCAGAGCTAGGCTAAGATACATTTCAAACATGAGATATTAGCATTCCCTCTGTACAAATCCAGAAATCTCACTCCTGAAAAAATTGGTTGCAAAAATTCTTCTTCAGAAGAACAATTTATGTAGTACTTGTTTTGTGTGATATATTTATATGTGCTTAAGAAATAAGATATATCTTATTTCTTATCTTAAATAAGATATGAAAGGAAGGGAGCCAGATATTAATGTGAGATTATAGTTTGGAGTCTTTGATCCCTTAATTTGGTCCTTTTCAAAGGAGCATCTTAGACCGTCCCTTCTGTTAGAAAAGACATTCCTGTCTAAGGAATGATGATGGGGTCGGTTTTTAAAGTAAGGGCGTGAGTGTTAAAAACCTAAAAGTCAGGAAAGGAATTTCTTCTATTTGTAACATCATTCATGATGAAGAGGGTAGGAATTATTGTCATAATTTAGATGTGGGAAGCCCTTGAAAATTTTTATCTTGCAATAACTTGTCTCTAGGTACATTATTAATGATCATCAATGAGCAGTGATAGTTCTGAGAGTTCGATATACCTGTTTTGGTGGGTTTTTGTTTTTTTTTGTTTTTTTTTTTAATGTTTCATATCCCTGTTTGTAGCCTAATTTAAGTGGATCAACTGAAAACTCTGCTACGTTTACCTTTTTAATACATTTAGAGCAGCTAATCAAAATCACAGTTTTCAATCAGAAAGGAATTTTGCATGCCTTTATGGAAACACTACTACAAACTAAGTTTTCTTTCCTTTTTTTTCTGATTTAAATTCCTTGAATGCACTTTGTTAATGTTTGAACATTGAATCAAATGGTGTAATTCTCCCATTTTTAAACATTGCAAATTCAAGGCAGGGGCCTCTGCTTCTGTCTTCAAATGAATGAGAATACCATTTTAAAGGAAAATGGCGGCTAAAGTGTCATTGCTCTGTGTCACCTCTATCAAAGAGACTGATTACAGTGTTGATGGTGATTTTCAAGGCCATCTCTGTCTTGCTTCTGCTTCTTAAGAATGTATAATGCAGTCCAACCTTAAGACAAATAGGTCAAACTGCAAAACTCTGCAGGAATATAAGAATGAATTTCAAAATAATAAAGCAGTCCAACTTTGAGATTCTATACACTGTATAAATATCTCCCAACTTAGAGGAAATACTTTTTTAAAAGGCTGTCCGTCATGATGCATATTGGTGTCTAGGCTTCCCATTCTCACTCATTTTCAGCTGTTGTTTCTAGACTCTGTTAAGAGTTGCTGATATTTAATCTTTAATGATGGTTGAAGGGGAAAAAATGTATGCACACAGCATGCACCAATTTTTGCTGCTGCTGAACTCCCAATGAAATTTATTCTCCTGTAGAGCAGAAAAAAATATTTTTGAGAATATCCCATCTGCAGATAAAGTCAGTGGCCATTTCTGGTCCTGTCAAAGATAAAAATAAATACAGTGTTTAACTGTATTAAATACCATACTTGAGCATAAGGGAGAGAGCATTTGTCTCATTTCATTTGTCTTCCCAGTCTGTGCCCATTTAGCACTGCTATAGCCGCGAACTTCATGGGCAGTCAGGCCCCCTCTTTCATGTTTCCTTCCAGTTCTAAATTGAAAATATTTTTTTTGGAAAAGAACTCTTGACAAAAGCAATTTGAGTTAGTAATATCTTGGAAGAAAACCCAATTTAAGATTACCTTTATGATTGGTTATTGTTAGCTACAGTAGGCAGATGTCATGGTGATCTTCTTGATATTAGTATTCTGCAAGAGTCCGACCTGACAGTGCTCAGGTAACCTCACAGACTGGGCAATAACATTGCGGTTTCCAGGGGGGATGCCAAGAACTGCTCATGGAACCCTAGTGTAAGGAGAACCGCTGTGACCAAGGCTGAATTCACCCTTTCTCCTCACTTGGTTTGTGCTCAGTGTGACATAGCTCTTCTGCATTTAGCAAAAGCCACGTGTTAGTGAGTGGCTAATTACAGTGTATTGAGAATGGGCTTTGTGACTGTAAAATGTAGAGAAGGAAATAGGAAAGCAGCGATGTCTTAGCTGAGTTTGCGACCTGTGGCTTATCATGTTGTATCTTTTCATTTCCTCATCAAAGACCCACCATGCTGGTATAGTGCAGTCAGATTTTTCAGAGCTGAGCCATTGCAATTGTAACAGGATCAATGATTCATGAACATATGGAGCTAAAGTCTTTCACAAGATGAAGTGATGACTCTAGAAGGAGAAATTGCTGTTAAAGAGGACCATCTGTCTCTGAAAGTGTGATTTACTGGGGCATTCACCTCTGCCCCAAGCCATAAAAATAGGATCTAGTGACTAGATCACTTCCTCTTTTTCTCCCTGCTCTCTTCCCTTTCTCTTCCTCCTCACCCTAACCCCAGAGCCAGAATCAGTCAACAGATACTGCAAGAAATGATGCTGCCATGAGTCATATATCTTCTTCCAAAAAGAAGAATGCAATATACAGGCATCTGGCATTTTATTTACACTCCTAGAATCCCTGCCAGACAAATAACAAGTATTATAATTGTCTCTGTGTTTCAGATGAGGAACCTGAGACAAGGAGATGAATTGGTAAGCCCAACACTGAAGGGTGTCAATAACGGTGCTGAGAGCTGTGCTCACATTTCTACTTGGTGGATTATTCACAGCAACGATTCTTCCCAAGAGAATCCCTAATTACCACCTACATCCTTGTCAGTTAGTGGGTGATTGGGGAATCCACTCTCATTTTAAACTGTGCAGAAATGAAACAAGAAGCCAACTCTACTTTTGGGCGACCAGGCAATGCATTCCAGTGGCAAATATGAATGACATTTAGCTCTGCTGTTTTGACTGATCCACATAAGTGCAGCTCCCCACTCTTCTAAATATCTAAGAGTTACTTATTCTGCAACCCCAGTGTTCTGACTACTAGTTCACAATTTGCCTTCATTTTCCAAATTCACTGTCCTGTAGTTTGTTTGCCTTTCAAATCCGTTTTGGTGCTTACAGTCTGTGTCATGTTCTAGGCCCTTGGGGATGTTTTGGATCACATGGGATACTCTACTGAACATATATTAGCGTCTTGATCTCTGCAGAGTAATGAATGCTGAAATATTTCAGAAAGATATATTCTGTGAGGATTCACAAGCTGTATACTCTGCCCGTGTCAGAAGCACAACATGTATGATTTTATTTGTGGCTTAATCAACAGGAAAAAATGCCAAGCAGCTTTGACTAGCTGGCAGTAGATCTGTTTGTGTTTGCCTTATTTTCTCTATAAGACACCTGCTGGAGATGAGCACGGCAGAAACACTGAGTAGGTGTCCAGGGCTTCATTATAGCGATATCTCTAATGATCAAAGAAGCCTTTTCATGCAATCTTCTTCCTGATCATGCAGCTGAACATCTGTCTACCTGTCTGTCCACCTTTTAATTGCATCATCCAGGTTTCTCTGATCTGAGATGGTTCTGTCGATGCAGCTCTGCTTTCTACCATTCTGATCGTAGTTAACAAAAATTTTCTAAAAAGCATCCGGTAAGGTTTAATAAACTTGAATTAAACCGCTTTATGAGAAGTTAATTTTCGATTGCATATCCAGTGAAGTAACAGCCCTTTTGCTAATTTATTTTTTCAAAGCCAAATACTGTATAGCAAAGAGGGGAGTGTGCTTTAGGAATATTTGAAGCATTACATTTATTGGATTCAAAAGGAGCTTGTTCTACCTAGATACTGCAATCTACTTAATAGTGATCAGAGGGGGGTAGCATTAGTAAATCAGGAATTAAATTTGCTGACTTATTAATTCATTTGTCAAATACTTATGATGACAAATCCATTATGTGTTGGATCCTGTGTGTGATTTGAAAGTGAGATACTGTTCCCACTCTAAAAAGAGGTGAGATATATATACAATTAATTATGAGAGAAACATTATATATTAGTTTCTACAAGAACATTCTCAGCAAGTGCTATGGCACTCCAGGGGAAGGAGAACTCACTTCCAATTGGACTAATCAAAAGGGATTTTAGGGAAGCGGATGTGGCTCAAGTGCTTATAGGAGGTCCAGGGTTTAATTCCCGAGGCCTCCTGGTGAAAAGCAAGCTGGCCTGCACGGCACGCTGGCCCGAGCGGAGAGCTGACCCACACAGTAGTGCTGGCCCACGCAGAGTGCTGGCCTGCGTGGAGAGCTGGCGCAGCAAGATGATGCAACAAAAAGAGACACAGAGGAGAGACAATGAGAGACGCAGCAAACAGGGAGATCAGTGGCGCAAGAGATTGAGCAGCCTCTCTCCACTCCCAGTGCCGCCTAAAGAGAAGACAAGCAGACAGAAAGAACACACAGAGAGCAGACAGCAAGCACAAAACAATGGGGGCGGGGGGAGGATAAATAAATAATAAATCTTTTTTTTAAACAGTGATTTTATGAAAGGAGGGACCCTTGAGTTGGGCTCTGACAGATGAGGAAGGTTTGCAGCAAGCAGGAATATAATAGTTGAAGGTGTGAGTGGAGGCATCATTATGAGATAAAGCATGGAAGCAGGAAGCCCCAAGTCATGTTGAGAGCATGGTGTGTTGTAGGCCAGTTTGACTGAAAACTGGAGGGAGTAATGAGAAATAATGCTGGTAAGATGGATTTTAGTAGATCATTTAGAGATCTTAGTGTCATCTTAGGAACTTTGGATTTCCTTCAGTAGAAAGCAAGAAGTCATTGACTTTTAAGAGGGGGAACTAGCAGAGCTTTGTGTTCTCTCTCTCTCTCTCTCTCTCTCTCTCTCTCTCTCTCTCTCTCTCTCTCTCTCTCTCTCTCTCTCTCTCTCGTGCTCATATTTACTGATCAAAGGATGCTGTAGAGATTGCAGAAGGGAGAGTCTGGCAACTGAGAGATCGCAATAGTCTAGGCAAGGCATATTGAGAGCTTTAACCAGGGCAGAAGCAGTGGGGGTGGATATGAAGACCTCAAGGATGTAGAATGTACGAAGGCGGGGCAATCAGTGGCAAAGAGAGGAGTCAGAACGCCTGGAAAGGATGCCCACAACTGTGAGTGGAAGGAGGCCCTTAGCTGTGATGGAAGGGACAGGAGGAAGGGCAGGTGGGCTCATTGATGTGATCGTTTTTGTTGTGGAATCAAGTGCCCATTGATCCAGGTGAAAATGTCCAGCATTCTGTGGTTTCTATGTGTATCATACAAGGTTCTCCAGAGAAACAAAACCAACAGGTTATGTGTATATGTGTATGTATATACATATACATATACATATAAGAAATTAATTATAAGGAATTGGCTCACATGTTTGTGGGGGCTGGCAAGTCTGAATTCTGTAAGGCAGGCCGGAAACTGTAAATTCCAGTAAGAGTGATGTTGAAGACTTGAGGCAGAATTCCTTCTTCTGGAATACTCAGTTCTTTTCCAGCTGATTGGATGATGCCCACCCACACTTTTGAGGATCATCTCATTTACTAAAAGCTAACTGATTATAGATGCTTAATCCCATCTACAAAATATCTCCATGACACCATCGAGGCCAGTGTTCGACCAAACAACTGGCCACCATAACCTTAACCAAGTTGACAAAATTAACCATCACAGTATAGAACATGAGAAAGTAGATGAAGTATGGCCAGCATGTTGGAGAGAGATTTGGGAGTCTTCTATATGCAATTAATAGTTGAACTGATAGTAGACTGGTGATACAATGTCTACTAAGTGAACTAGGTTTATTAAGTCATAAGCATTGTTGCTTCATTGAGCTGATGTAATTCCATTAGGAAGCTTATTACAGGTAGACGTCCAATTTCTGTTTAGCTTTTTTGAAATTTTTACAGTAGCCTGAGACTTTCCTCTCCCCTTTATTACCTGTAAGGATATTCAGAGTAATAACCACATTCATGGGCAGGAAAAAGAAGAGAAGAGGGAGGGAGGGCACAGAGCCCAAAGGTAGGGGAGGGCCAGATAATGGAAGGCTCCCGAAGCTGAAGGAAGAGTGAGGTGGGAGTGGGTCAGCATCCATGGTAGATATTAAAAAGAGATTGAGGGAGGTGAGTACAGGCTTTTGGATGGAAGTTGTTTCAAGAGAGTATTTTCATCCCAATAGGCTGGTTGCAGTGAAATCCAGACTTGCTGAAAAAGGGAGTGTTTGGTGAGGGAGTGCGGGCAGTAAGTATAGACGACACTAGTGGAGAAAAGGCCTCATTTCTCCCTGGTACAAGCTGAGGCCTCCCGTTGCGAATGCTTAACTCGAGCTGGCAGCCCGGATTCCTGTGAGGCGCCTCCGGGGTGGTGTGGTGGGCTCTGCTTGCAGGCTGCTTCTCTAAAGGCGGGCTCGCTCTGTGTCCTCGCACACACACGTAGGGACAGTCTCAAGGACTGCTCAGAGCCTTCATTCGTGCCTGTGCAGTAACTTAAGATCTGCCGTTTTCATCTTCCTTATTTTCCTCTCCTTACTCTAGAGTCTGATCACAGACATTATTTAGGGAGACTAACAGGCCCTAATGGTTCAGAAGAAAGGTCTGCTTTTTTTGTTTTCCCCCCTATTTCTATACTTGAAAGCAGGACTTTAAAATTGGAGAATGCTGATCAAAACTTGCAAATCTAGGGGTGTTTCTTAGTGTAAGCAGACTATTAACAGAACTGATCATAGCCAGTAATATATTATTAAGTGATGCTGAGCCAAAAGCTACTGTGGTTGTCCCATCCAGCAGTACTGGCTCCCGAGCACTGCAGTGTGACATTTGCTTTGTTTGCTTCAAACTAAGGGTGTGGGGTTAGATGAAACTAGGGTAGAAACTTTTAAGTACAGGTTGGTTTTTGTTCTTGTGATGTGGAATAAGGGAGAAGAACCCCTGAGATCTTTAAAGGATTCTGTGGATTCTATGTCGGGCAGAATAGTTATATTTAATCTGTTAGCAAAAAAGAAGTCACTGAAATTTTTGGTTTTCTGTTTATTTCGTCACAGTAGTTTAATGATGGCTCATTGTGCTGCAGCATTTGGTAAATGTCATGCATTCTGTTTTTTCTAAAAGCAGTGAAGTAGTGTAAACATGTGGCTTCTTTTTTAAAAAAGATCTATCCAATAATTATCGTAAGGGCTATTACAATATGCAAATAGCAAGGCATATCCTTGTCTCCTAAATTAGAATATCAGTATTATTTCAACACGTGCAAAAAGAAAATATTTCTGACCTAATGTTAATCCTGGTTCAGGATAGTGGAAATAACACTGGATTTCAAGGTTTGATCAGGGTTTGAGTGCTAGCTCCCCCATTGTGTCATCTTTTGAGTGTCGTTGCTGTACTGCCCCTAGTTTCATTTTCCTCATCTACAAAATAGACCTTCTCTTGTCTGCTCTGCCTAGCACATAGGTCCCTGGGGGGATCAAACGTGGCAATGTAGTCAGAACACCGTAATGCACTACGCAAGTGCAGAGTACTTTTATTTCAGAAGAAACTGTCGTCTCTGAATTATTAATTATTACTAATTTAAAATGTATTAAACATCTGATTTGTTCTGGCTTCCATGTAGAATTTAAATTGTTCTGGAATAGGAAAGTGATGTAGTTCCACTCTTTCATATTAGGGAAATTGAGACACAGAGAAATGAAATGGGCGGCTTTTTGTTTTCCACTTAAATGCTTTTTGCCTTTCAGATTATTAATGAATTTAGTATAAATTAAATTGAGACTGCCTGAAATTATCACATGAAGGTACAAAAAAGAATTTCCTCTGACAGTTAAATGCTGTCCTCTTCCAAGTCCCAGGTGCCTGGACATGTTCTGCCTAGTTCTCCGATCTTGGTGTGTACGTACGGATTTGGAGTCTTTTGACTTCAGACTTGAACAAGATTGTCAGTGACTGTTTGGAAATAAGTGTTTTTGCCATCACACCAGGTCACTAACCCCTCCAGCTGTTGTTTCAGTGGATGGTAAGGAACAGAAGACAAGCTTCTAGTTATTACTCTTAGAGGTGAAATTCTTCTCCCACTTGTGTTTTCCATAGGTTCCCAATGTATGGATTACTTCTAACGTCACTCAGACGCTTATATTCTCAGAAATGCCAGAAAATGGCTGCTCGGTAGTGCTTCATAATTATTTTCCAAAATGAATTTGTCAGGCCACACTTAAAAGAGCAACATGCAATTAAATATTCACTTTTAATTTTTTTTATTCACTCACTGCTCTAGGTCACAGGTTTTATAAGATTTCTCTGGCTCTGTAGCACTGAATGCCAAACTGGTTTTTTTTAATTTTTAAAAATTAATATTCCTTTTCAGGCCCAAGTGATTGTGAGGGACATTTGGCTGGACAGTTTGGCAAAGTAATGCTAAATTATAGGTACTTTCATTGGAATATTATGGAAGCGTGTAATGATAATATCAAAACTGCATTTAATTCCTGAAGAGGAAGGAAGGATAGCACACAAGAGACAGAAATCTGCTGTTCTCTTTGTAAGTGAAAGGTCATGTTACTGAGCGCTGCAGGGTGGATTGGTGAGAAATGAGCTCCCGTTTGCTAGGAATTAGAATGAGTCTATCTGATTTTCCTTCACTTGTGACCTTTAAAGATGCAGCTTTTAGATTGATAAGCAGGTGGATGCTTTTAGTAACCCAATGCAAAATTTGTTTCATATAAAAAGACTATCTTTCAGACACTGAAGATATTGCTTCCACAAAGGGATTTTTTCCAACAAGCCTCTGGAGAAAGAAATTCAATGATTATATCTTATCTGTCACACAAAAAGAAAATTCAGAATTACTGTATGTTCAATTAGAACATTTTTTTCCTCAAAGCATTAATCATTTTCTGAAACACACATCCTCCAGTTAAGAATCTCGCGGAAGGTTTGACAGTGGGCTCTCCTCGTTGCTCTGCCCTCTGGATATACCTGCTCCACTCCATAGAACCTCCTCCACGCTGATAAAAGAGCTTCCCGTGTTGCTATAGTGATCCTTTCATGTTGGGCACGGTGCTATCTTGAAGGCAATCAGCTGAGAACAAGGAGTGGGGAACAGGATAGAGTTAATGTCAGGCAGCTGAAGGTGAGCTGGGCTATTATATCTGGAGATGTTTGGGTATGCCGGAGACAGGGTGCAAGTCAACGGCAAACCCTTAGCCCACCGCTGGCCCTGTTTGATCTTTGGGTATTTAAATATATTCCTTATGATATATTCAAACTCTAAACAGGCCTCGCTTAGTATTCAGAAAGGTTGAAATAGCTTCTTGCCATGGCCAACAAGCTCAAATTTCTTTTCCTCTCTACTAGTTTTCAATTCTTAATTACTTCATCCATCTTATTTGTTCTCATTTCCTCCTTTTATTTTCCTTATCCCCTCTGCCGTCAATAGCTTAAGCCCATCAGCGTCTGTTTTATTTTGTCAAATGCTAGTGTTTTACTGGCGCTTCTGTGCCGTTTCTGTTTCTCATTTGATATTCCTGCCTGATAATAAATTCTTCATAAAGCATCCCTGATCAAATCCATCAAGGCTTCTTTCTTTTCCTGTGTACAGGTTTTAATTTCCTACTCAAAATCACAAATGAGGTTAAAAAATTCACCCCTCCCGTACTATATGCCTGACTCTTGAAATGTTTCTGGAAAGCAGTGGAATTAGCTGAGTGACTTCCAACCTGTCAGAGTTCCTGCAGCAGTCGGTAGCGCGAAGAATGATCAGCTCTGTAAAGTCAGCTTTCACGTAACAAGAATTCTTCTTGATATAAAAAGATTCTGTTAAAAAAAAAAATGAAGTTAGTGTGTCTTATAGACTGCATAGAAGAACGATTCTACCAGGAGGGTCTTCAGATCCGCCATGTGTAGGAAATGCCAGCTTCTTCGTGGTCAGGACAGCCAGGGCCCTGCACTCCTGACTCGCCATCCTTCCATTCGTGGGTGCCTGGGCAATCCCGCAGACCCTCCCTGCACTCCTCCCAGGTGTCGGGCACTGTGCCAGGCTCTGAGCACCCCAGGCGAGCCTGGCAAACAAGGCTCCTGCCCTCATGGAACTTACACGGGAACCCCTTTCGACCTGTCTGAAAGGGAGGACACCATTAGAGGAGGCTTTGGGCCTGTGCCGGGCATTACCAAAGCCATTAGCCCCAGGTGGCTTTTGGTTGACTTTAGTCAACCAATGTTAAATACAATTAAAAATTCAAGTCGTCAGTCACTCTAGACACATTCCAAGGGCTCAGTAGCCACATGTGTCCCGTGACCACCATATTGGACTGCACAGCTATGAGATATTGCCATTATCACAGGAAGTTCTATTGGTCAGTGCCGCTCTAGAACCTTTGCCTCTTAAAGGCTGACTAAAGAGGCAAATATATAAACGAGTAACATTCTTTATCTTCTATCTCCAGAACTTTTTAAGCTGCTTTGGTTTTCTCAATTCTTCCTGAGAACAGTCAGTATGAAAAGACATTTTTAAGTAGAATCAGCTTATTGCTCATCCTAGAATGGGGGGGTGGGTAATGTGAGTGAACAGGCACAGAGCAGGGAGGAGGAAGGCTGCCTGGAGGGGCTCTGAGTCCTGTACCTCATTGTGGAGGTATAGGTAGGGCCAAGATGAGAGGCTGAGCATCTATCCAGGTTTCCAGGCATTTGTTCCACAAACTTAGTCACTGCGACCCATTGCAGTGAAGTGAACAAGACCTTTTTATCTCTGGCAGAAGGAGCCAAGTGTCAAACAGTGACAGAGCAGCATGATAAGTGTGCAGGAGGTTCTCTGGGAAGTGGGGCAGAAGGGAGAAAAGTAGAGGAAGGTACATCGGGGAAGGCTCACAAGCTGTGCCTGAGTGTAGTTTGGGTTTGTTTGTCTTGAATGTACCCCTCTTTAGCATTAAGTAGCTTAAGAATCTAGGTTACATAGACACAAGGGTTGGTGATTGTTGATTATATAAAATAAGCAATCATAAAATTCTTTAAGTAGCAAGCTCCTGTAAGTCATTTAAAATATTTGGGGGAAGCGGGTGTGGCTCAATCGATAGAGCCCCCGTTTACCATGTGGAAGGTCCCAGGTTCGTTTCCCGGGGCCTCCTTGTGAGGGCAGGCTGGCCCGCGCGGCGCGGTGGGCTGATGCAGCAGGATCTCACAGCAAGGGGAAGATAAGCAGACACAAAAGGGACACGCAGCGAATGGACATGGCAGACACGGGCAGCAAGGGGGGTATAAATGAATAAATAAATAAATCTTAAAAAAAAAAAATTTGGAATATAATGTAAGTTTTCTCCTGGTATACTGGAAGCAAAGTATTATCTTATGTGGCTCTAAGTGTGAATTCCTAGAAGATGAGCCGTTCTTTCTCTGTCCACAACTCCTACTCCTGGCTGTGTGCCTTCCTAGCTGTTTCTGGAACACACCAAGCCCGCTCTTCCTGTCCTGTGTTGTTCCATTTCCTAGAACTTAAACACTCTTCCTCCCCGATATCTCCCTCACACCCTTTGGGTTTCTGCTCAAATGTCATTTCATCACACGGGCCTTATTGGCACCCTACATAAAACAGGGTTCTTCCTAACCCCCCCTTAACTGCTGTGCTCTGCAAAGCATTTATCATCACCTGAGCTATTACATTGTACTGTCTGTTTCTGATTTGACTTCTATCTGCAGAATGTAAGCTCCATGAAGACAGGGATTTGGACTTGTTCACTGTCATATGCCCAGTGCCTACAAGAGTACCTGGCATGTAGTAGGTCTCAATAAATATGTGTTCAGTGAACAGATTCTATTTTGCTATGTTCCTAGCTCCCTAAAGGGATTTGTAGCAACTCAGTAATTCTCAGTAGTCTAACCTTCCATGCCACCTCCACCTTCAACCCATCAAATAACCTTTTGGCAAAGCTGATGCTCTGTTTCCGTCACATGCCCAGGTTGACTCTAGTGTGGCAATTCTCTGTGTTTGAACACATTCTCCCAGGTCTGTGACTAGTGTTCAACAATACAATAAATGGTATCTGTGGTGCCAGGAGAATGGAAATCTCAAAGAACAATCCTATTTTTCTGATTTTAAGCCAGGCATATGGGCTTGCCTTTCTCTCCCTCCCTCCCTCCCTCTCTTCCTATCATACCTTTCAAAAAAAATAACTAATAAAATAAACCCCATTGTTGGCATGTGTTAGCATCACATTCCCACAACCTTGTTATCAGGGCTATAGAAAATCAAGGTATAAACTTCAGGAGAAAAACTTTCGTGCAAGATATACAAGCCCCTTTTCTTGCATAGCATGTCCTTAATTGAGAGAACACAATGTACTCCTTCTTTTTGGCTATTTGGCCCAAAATCTAAATGAGAGAGAAAAAGGAAAAGCAGTGTTTCAAACCAGCAATGGTTTGGATGAGGGTTAGGGAGAGAACTACTTTTATTGATTTTGTGAAATTGTTTGAAGAATGATTCAGCATTTTGGGATATAAAAATAACAGCTTCTAGTTGCTTTTCAATTAGGTGAATGTACTTTCGCTGAAAGGCTCTGTTGTTCTTGAAGTGCACTTTCCTTCTGTTCTTTCGGAGCTTCTTTAATCAGTAGTGATGTGACAGGAGGTGCAGTGACCTTCCTGACACCCCCCCACCCCTTCTCCCTTCCCTCTCCCTTTTGTGAAGCCGAGTCGCCAGGAAAACTGATTGGCAAAATTGTTCCTTAATTGGGGCAAAAGGTAGTTCTATAAAGACAGGCGCTCTCCAGAACATAACAAATTGAGCCACCAGACAGTGTGTTTTATCCTGGTTAGGTTTTGTTTCAACCAGAAATCCTAAGCAGCCTCCGACTGGGTTTGAAGCAGGCATTTGTTACAACATTAAAATATTACTGAGGTTTAAATTTTTTATATTATTATTTAGAGTATTGTAATGAGAATTTTGTTTCATTATTGTGTCCATTGTCAGGTCATTGCACTTAAATTCATGTTAACACGTATATAAGCTGAACCCCCTAGGCTTTAAAAAATGGCTAATAGGTGTTTAGTGGCCTCAGGAAAATGAAATTCCCTTTGATTTTCTTTTCTGGCTTATTTTGCTGTGTGTGTGTGTGTGTGTTTTGATTTGGGGGGGAAAAGAAGATTATAGTGTAGCATTATATTACCCTGTGTTGAATATTTATACAGTGGGGCGGTACAGATCTGCCCTAAATACAAAACAAATTCCAGTGGGGATAGGGCTAGTAATTTTAAGTTTGCTAATACAAAAAAACCCAAAACATTAGCTATACACGTCTAAGATGCCACTTCCTTTAGAAGAACAACTGAAGAACAAAGAGCTTATTGTACTTATTATTATTCATATTCTTATAATTCATTATGTCTGTGGCTTGACAGTATACACGGTGCTTTCTTATAAACTATTTCATTTTCTCCTCATAACGTCCATGTCTATGATCATTTTATAGACGAAAAATATTGAGGCTCCAAGAAGTTAAGTAATGTCATTAAGTAAAAGCGAATATTTGAGTGCCCAGGTTTCAAGTGCTAGCCAAGGCTCTGGGGTTCAGCGTTGAATGAGACCCAAGCCCTCCCCTGCAGGAACCAAATGCCTGGAGGGCTGCAGTAGCTGAGAGGCGAGGGTTCACCTAGAGATTGGGAGCTCTGGGGTCAGCACAACCACCTATATGCTCCTGGACAAATTACTTAATTTCTCTGCTTCCTCAGCTATAAAATCAGGGCTATTAATTCCCACCTTGTGTTTGCCTTTGGATTAAGTTTGATTTGTGAAAACACCTTCCTGTCACCTGCTGAATGCTCACCTTTCGTCATATTTCTAGTCCAGTCTTCCTCTTTCCCTGGGTCACATCACCTTGCATCATAGACACTAGACTTGTAAACCTTGATCAGAGGACTCAGGCTTCACCACTTACCAGCTGGGTGACCTTGAGGAAGTTGCTAAAGTCTCCGTGCCTCAGTTTCCCTATTTGTATAATGGGGATAAGAGTACTGCTTGATAGGTTTTTTGCTGAGGATAAAATGAGCTAATGCATCTCAAATAGTCAGAACAGTTCCTAAAAGAGCAAGGCACAACAAATGTTAAATGTTAATAGCTATAATATTTGCCTTTCTTCTTTAACTTACAAATTACATTCACAATTGTTTTCACTGTGAATACATATTTTACAACATTTTAGTAAGTTCTTAAGTGTTCGATCTGATTTGAAGCCTGAAAGTTGAAGCTATAATCTCCTGCGTCTTTGGACTGTATGAATCGAGGGTGGGGGGCAGGGCAGCTTGGTTTCTGATTCCTTGGCATTGACTGATCAACATTTGGTTCATTGGTGAGCATTTAAGAACCACCAGTGGGAGCATAAGAAATTAGCAATTCTTCATACTGTCAGGAAGCATTGAGATTGAGCTGTCAGAGGCTGAGGGTGAATGCTTCATTGGACTGAGCCACTGAACCAGTTGGATTCTTTGTCTTCCATGGCATTCTTGGATGGAGTCCATTTAGCTAGGAAGTGAAGACTTTGGTCAGTTCATTTAATAGGAACAAACTTAGAAAATCCTGTGTTAACCACTTAGACATATTGAAAATGGGAGAGAATTAGTTACTAAGCTCAACTCCTTTCAAAAGAAATTAAAAAAATACTAGGGTACACAAAGTAATACATGATCTTTGACTTTAATGTACAGTCTAAACCATATCTCTAAAGCATTAGGGGGGAAATGCTGGGTGTTTTTTTTTTCATCAGAATGACCATGTTTATTGGATGCTGGGGGTGAGGACTGGTAAGGAGAAAATGTGAAAAGAGAGACTGAGCATTTAGAACTGTGGTTGGTGACGCAAAGTTGCATGTGTGTTTCTCTTTTTTGAAAACTATCCTCCTCTGTGTTTTTCCTTTTTTTATTTTTATTTTTTAAACACACCTTGTCTGACTGACTATAACCTTTAAATAATTGGTCAACTGGAGCAGTGAAACTGACATTAAAATCTATTAAAGAGGGAAATGGATGTGGCTCAAGCGATTTGGCTCCCATCTACCATATAGGAGGTCCAGGGTTCGATTCCTGGGGCCTCCTGGTGAAAGGCAAGCTGGCCTGCGCAGAATGCTGGCCCGCACAGGAGAGCTGGCCCATGCAGGAGTACTGGCTGGCATGGAGTGCTGGCCCATGCGGAGAGCTGGCGCAGCAAGATGACGCAACAAAAGGAGACACACAGGAGAGACAATAAGAGATGCAGCAGACCAGGGAGCTGAGGTGGCGCAAGAGATTGAGTGCCTCTCTCCCACTTCAGAAGGTTCCAGGATCGGTTCCTGGTGCCACCAAAGGAGAAGAAAGCAGACACAGAAGAACACAGAGACAGCAGACAGCAAGTGCAAAACAAGGCGGGGAGGGGTGGCAATAAATCTTAAAAAGTAAATAAATAAAAGAAAATCTGTTGAAGAGAAATGGAGGCAGGGAGTATTATTCTAGTAAAGGACTGACCACCCTGTTGTCCCCTTCTCTTGTGCTGGGAATAATAATCCTTTTGTCTGGCAACTGGCAACGTTGACGGTAATAGTATTAAATATAATTCCCATGTATTACTGGGAATAAGAATAAGTCATCTCCAAGCCATGAAATGATGGACCCATTTCCAGGAGCTGAAAGTCTTCATCCTATAAGTGCTCACCTGTCCAGCCATGGTCCGCTTTTGCCAACCCTTCCTGCTCACCACACACACAGTCTGTGCTTGGAAGCCTCCACTGTGGTTCTTGCAGGCTTCTCTGCCTGGAATTCTTCTTTCAGCCTCAGTAATTCTATCATCCTTCAGGAGCTAGTCCAAGACCCACTTCCCTTAAAAGCTTTGCCTCACTCTTCCATTGCATTCAATCCAAGAAATAGTTCTTAAGTGTTAGACACTGGAGACACAACACCAGGACAAGGTGGGTGTGGCCTCTACCACAAAGACCTTCCGTGTAGTGGGGCGGCAGGCCGGGCCTGTCCAGCACCGTGGTGGGTGCTATGGCAGGATGGTTAGAGCAGGCACCGTGCCCAGACCTTGCCCCAGTCTTGCACACTGATCCTACCGTGCCCTGAATGCCTAGAGAGGCTATGGTAAGCAGCTCCCAGGGAGGTGAGTGGTTAATTTTCTGCTGGCTTGAAATGTTCCTTTCTTGTCTGGTATCCTCTCCCTGGCTGGCAGGTAATGGCCTTTATTTTATTTTTTTTTATGCAGCCTTTTTAATCCCCAGAGGTTCTTGCACAACACTCGGTAGATGTTAAATACTCAGCAAACGCTTTTTTGATTTCTTAGAGCCTCTTCCCTTTCCTCCTCCTCTTTTGGCCCTGCCATAGGAATGACTCCCCCTCACTCAGATGCTGACTATAATTTGCAATGGTTGGCCTGGGGGGTGACCTCCAGTGAGAAGGAGCTGCTTATCAGCTGATTATAGTCAGTGTCTTCTGGCCTCAGTCTTAGGCATGTCTTCCATCTACCACCCCATCCTTTCTTCATCACTCCCATCAATTTAATTCTACTTGGAGGGCTCTCTGGGCACAGCTCTACCATCACCTCTTTTGCATAGCCTCTAAGATGCTCTCCTCTTTCTGGGACTGTTTTCCTAATGAGGGAGGAGTATAATTTAGAGGCTTAATTTTAGAAAACTATATGAAGCAGCAGACCCATAAAATGTTATGATTCACGACCACTTGTTTTGTTCTCATAATGCAACCTAAACTCAAGGGCCATTCATCACAGCTATAAAAGCTGTTCATGGCTGTCTTTAGTATATCGTGTGGAGTATAATTCAGCCCACAGAGAGGCAAAAGATGGATTCTTGGGACCTTTTACCTTGGTGTACATTAAAGGCCAGTCGTTTGTAAGTTCCTTCTGTGGAAGACCCTGTTTTACTGTAAACCCTAGATTCTTTCTTAACCCCATTTAGTTTTCCTTTCAGTTTTAATATCAATATATCTTCATTAATACATCCGTCTTTCCCTTATAAATAATTGCTCAGGCTTTGACTTCCCCCTTAGCCATAGCCCTTCTTGTCTCTGCTGCCTCCACATCTCGAGGACTTTGACTACAGACCCACATGGCACCCTCCCTGGAAAGCTACCTGGGGCACTTGTCAGCTGTAACAGCCTAGGAGAACCCACAGCCTTCCCTCACAGTTCCCCAGAGGGCAAATAACCAACATCTTACTAGAAATGGATAAGGGAACAAAGCCCGCCAGCATTCTGGGCTCTACTTTGCTAGTGCTCTGATAGGAATGCAATGGTGGTTGTTAGCCATAGACTTCTCAGTCAGCTTAAGATGCCTCTTGTATTGTTGTTCGTATTGGAATCCTGACCTTGACATTTCCTTTTGATCATCGTCTAGTTCATCAAACTTTAAAAAATGTCTACATGTTGGTATCTTGGGAGTTAAGGGCTTGAGCTGGTTTCCTCATCTGCAAAATGAAGTTAATCCCCTTACCTGTGCCATAGAATTACTGTAAAGACAGCATGAGCTAATCCATGTAAAAACATGACCAGAGTGTGTGGCATATTTGCTTGGCAATACTTAGTTTATTCTTATTTTTAATGAGTCCTCCCTGCCCCCAAATAATAATAAGGAAAGGAGGAAGGAACTTGCTGAATCTAAGATCAAACTAAACAGTTTCAGTAAAACTCCAAGATGTATGACTCGCATGCATTTGATACATGTTTTACTTTATAGAGCTAGTTCTGAATGTGTTATAAATAGAAGTACACCTAAAAAATGAACCAGCTGTTTAACTCCATGATTAAATGTCAATGGCATGGTGTTTTGTCTGTTTCTTCAGTTAGCTATTTAATGCAATATTATGACTTTTAACTTTCCTTTTGCACATCAGTTGTTTAGCTGAAAAGTAAATTCTTTTTTGTATTAGGCACTAAGCTTTTTTTCATTGAAAACCACTATAGTTATAGACAGCTCATGTATTTCCACTTAAGGTGTACCTTGTACTGCATATTTGCCCTGGATCTGAAAATCCATCTTTTTTAGCAGCCTCATTTTTTTAAACTCTCACCAAACTAAATGATTCCTTTGAAGAACAAGTTTCATTATTTTGGCAGATGAAACTGGCAGTGGTCATTCACAATCTTTAGCTGGATAACACTGATTTTCAAAAGCTCAACAACTTTGAAATCAATTGATAGGCAGATTTTGTATTAGGAAAATGGTAAAATATTTAAGAATTGTTTTTGAAAATGCCTTTGCTCCCCTTTATAAAAATCCATTCCTTCCCAAGGTGTAAAAGTGCCATCTACCTTGGGGTCCCCTCCTTTTTTAAAGAGGTATCGGGGGTTAAACCTGGGACCTCCCTTTGCGTGGAGAACAGGAGCTCAACCACTGAGCTGCATCCACTCCCCTTTGTGTACTCTTTAAGCTCACGTCTTGAGAGAAAAAATTCCCCAAATTCTTGATGTTGGCCCAATTGATGCTCCCAATGTTTACTTTATTCTGTTTCTTTATGGAGAGATGCTGGGTTTTCCCCGTAAGGCAGGAGAGCCTGTTCCCCGTGCTCTGGAGGAGTCTGATGGCTCTTTTCATAATGGCTTGGCACAGCTGTGTCAAGGTCTTCCATGACCGTGGCTTTAGGAAGGCTCTGGCAAAAAGACACAGCCTGGTTCTTTTCCTATAATGATGGAAAGGGATTCTGCCATGTGCTTGAGTGGATTGTCCCAATCTTCTGGGAGTCCAATCCATTTATAGCTAACATTAGGTCAAGGCCAGAGGGGTCAAGGCCCTCACAGTTGTCATTAGTGAGCTCTTATTTCTGTTCCATTGAGAAGCTGAAATTGACGAACTGTCTAGTGAGATGCGAGGTTCTTTGCTGCCTGTTTCTGAACAGGACACATTAAGGATACGTTACTTGTCATGGTAGAATCCCTCATCATTAATCACTGAGAGACCGCGTTCCTAGGCAAATAAGTAAAGTCATTGATGAAGCCACATCTTGATAGAAAATGTACCTTCTTGACATCCTCCTGTCTGACGGCCAGGTCAGCAGCATTGCTGCAGGCTTGGAGCAAGCTGCCTTATTTAACTCTGATGACGAGGGATGCACCTTGGCTCTCTGAAGAGCTGAGCCAGAGCTGCTTGATGAGACCTGCTTTGCTTTGTATACAATAGGAGGAACTGTCCCTGTATTAGGCTTGCTATAATTTTTTCACCTTCTGTGCCTGCAGAGACTATATTACCTTACCAGGGTAAAGTTCATTCTGTAGGACTGATAATTAATCCCCTGTTCTTTTTCTCCTCCTGCTTTCCTATTCTGGTGGCTGTGTTATATATAAATTCCAGCATTTTTCATCACTATGCCAAATAAAGGAATTTGGAGATGCAAGCAATAAAAAGCTTATTTTTATAACCCCTCTAGATAGAAAGAAAACAGCACAGATTCCATTTTAGCAAAAAGGCATCCCATTTCCTGGCCATGTTTACATCTGTGACCTAAAGCAGGTGCTGGAGCAGTGGGATGAACAACTGATAAGTACCTGGTCTTCTGACTATGTTACAGAAAAAGGTGGTTTATTTCTTCAAGATTTGCCACTACGGATGCATTCACTGCACACACCACACTGTGCTTTTCTATTCTCTTGCTTTATAACTTTTAAAAGACAGAAATAAGATTGTTTGTAGAGGTTAACTCAAGATTCACATCCTTAACTGGATAGCAAATGTCTTACTAATTGAGGCTTGCATTTAACTGGATTAAGTCCAGTGGCTTGATGTTAGCATGCAGTGCAGCCAAGTTTGTTGTCCTTTTATGAAAAGGCGCTTAGCTTTGTACAGCCGTGCGGTATGCAAGGCACACAGGCTTCCTAGGGTACTGGCTTGCCATAATTTCATTTGGGGACAGGGGAACATTGCAGTACCATGAGCTAGGTAGGAACTAAATATTTCAGATGTAGGAAGGCATATCATTCTAATTAAACTGAATTTGGTGCCCATGGCAAAATATATACTTAAAATATTGGAGTATGTGTAAAAAATTACATGTATTTTCACAAACTGGACTTTCTCCCTCTCTCATTCTTGCTAAAGAGCTTTTGTTTTGGATATTGTTTAGCACAGAGGAACTATTTCATTACTAACACTGGCCAGCACAATAAAATCTGGAGAGTCATAACCAAGACCCTGTCCCTTCAATGTTTTTTTTCTTTGAAATAAAGAGGTAGAGTTAAGTCTTCTATAACAAAGAGCAAAATTCTCTGCATTATCTGATACAGAACTCATGGTCAAACACTTGGGCTCTTAATTGTGGTTTCCTTCAGAAAAGTATATTCTTTTGAATATTCAGGAGAAAATCAGGGCTGAGCACAGGATTTTCCCCTTCTTGGCCTAACATTATTCTGTTCAGTAGTCTTTGTAAAATATTTGATTTGGAGGGCCAAAAATGTTAAATTTATCTGATTTCATCTGATAACCCATTGGTAGGCACTGACCATACCTTTACTCCATTTTTGCAACCTTGGAACATCTATTAATGTATAAATGATACTATAATTAGAAATATGTGCTGATGAGTCTAGTTTTCCTATAGGTGGATTCTTAAAGGTTCTGTCCACAAAGGGACTGATGGGAGTGCAGCGGGAGGAGGTGATGTGCTTCGACACGTGACTCTATTGACCGACTCTCTTTGCCCACCTACCCATGGTCTCTGAGGGTCTGATCCAACTTTCTACTTGATTTGGGTGATTCCCAAATCTACAAATCTACATCTTTAGCCTGGAGCTCACTTTGAAAATGTAGGTTTACACTTCCAGCTAGCTTCACTCATCATCTCCTCTTCCTTGCCCACACCCTTCAGGCTTCCCATTCCCAGTGAGGGGTCCTAGCCCTCCAGATTCAGTCTTGGCGTTTACTTGGACTCTATCTACCCTACCCCAACACCGCCATTTTGCCATGAAGCAGGTTATCATATCCCTTTTTTGTGGTTCTAAGGTATGATCTTTTCTCCTTATGACTGTTGCTGCTCCTACCTGGCAATGCTCCAGTACCTTCTTAGCTAGTTTTTTCACTTTTGTGGTCTCTGCTTCCCACCGTCATCCTACACACAACATTCGATCTATCTTATAAACCCTGTAGAATTCTTCTTCCTCAAGTATATTGTGGTACGTGATACCACTTCACTTTTATAGACTTTTAACAACCTTCAGTCAATCTTCAGCATCTACAGGATAAAGTCTGTATTTCTTTCCCTGGCATTCGGAGCTCTCTTCAGTAGTAATGAAGGTAATTACTTCAATTAATTCCAAGCTTCACTCTCACTGCTCCTTTCTAAAGCGCTCATATGATCTTTATCATAGCCTGTCCTTTATGCCTGTCACATGAAGACTTGTCTTATCTGTGCTGCTTAATTCTGACGTCCTAGATGACAAGTTCTATTTCTTTAACTTGCTTATATCGACTACATACAATTATAATAAACATAACCAATAATTATCATGGCATACATTTATTGAACATTTACTATGTGCTAGTTACTGTTTTAAGTGCTTTACATATTTTTTTCCCATTTAAGCTCCTCAGGCTCAGGTGTGATTATTATTATCATTTCGATTAACGGCATGGGACATGGAATTCAAAGAGGGAGAAAAGAACCCTTCTATGCAACATAATCAGGGAAAGCTTCATGGCAATCCACAGGGCAGATTGGGGAGGCGATTCGCAGAGATTGCAGCCATGAAACAGGACATTAGACTGAGAATGTGGTGGTGGAGGAGCTCTAAGTATGATATCAGGGCTGGAAGGAACTGATGATGGGAAGGATTATATTCTTCTGCTTCTTTTTATTTGTCCCATCCTTTGCAGCTAAACCACAAGGCCCTTGAGGAAGGGGGCTATGACTTATTCTTTTATTGTAGTTTCAACAGTAGGTAGTAAATGTATGAACAGTGTCATTTGATTACAAATATGGAGCAAAAATTAAAAATACCGCAATGGGGCAGTCTTCCCTCCATTAACAGAAGCCTTCTTCCTGTGAATCAGGCCGGCGTGGAGAGGGTGTGCAATACCTATTTATGAAATGTACCAGGGCTTCTCAGTCTCTCTCCTTTCCTGGTTTGACCTTGGAAATTGTATTGTTTTAATCTCTACCATCAGATGGTGCAATGGTATGATTTTAGCTGGCATCCTGCTAATTAAGATCTGCTACGATCCTGACATTCAGTGGAATGATTGCCATAATTCCATGGACTGGAGAATTATTGCTGTTATTATTACTGTTGTTGTTGTTATTACTAATGATAGTGTTCTGCACATTCCGTGGTCTCTAAATTAAAGGAGACACCATACCCTGCTCTCTAGCATGCCTTGCAGGGAGCTGGGAGCCCTGTGTATTTTGTCAGGCTATGCTTTCATCAAGCCTCTATAACAACATTAGAGGTTGGTGGCTGATCGTGAGCTTTGAGGGTATCAGTGCTGCATAATAAAACTAATAGGTAAAAAAAAAAAAAAAGGCAAAACAATAACTTATCATAGCACAAGACATTTCTCTGGCAGACTTTGTGGAGGGGCACTGCATTGCTGGTCAGCAATATGTTCCTGTCTACTCAGTCTGGCTACTGACTACCAACTGTGAGATGCTCCATTGCTGACAAGCCTCCCCCATTCTGTACTTTGCCCTCAGGCTCGCAATTTGCTGGATGCAATCTTGTTGAGAAAATGTGGTCTTTATTAGTGTTCGGCACAGATCGACTTTTCTTTGTCCGCTTCTGCAGAGCTAGTAGGATGCTTAGTGCAAGGAAGAAATGGGGGACAGATGACAGTATGAGGACAGGAGAAGAGGAGTTTTCAGGGGCTCAGAACCAGAAAGCTGGAGATGATGCGAGCCCATCATTTGCACCATGGAGCTGTTTGCAGCCTTCCAATCCACAGCTAATTTTCAAAGAGATATACTTGTCTATAAGAACAGAATACATTAGTTTATCTCTAGATACACAAAAAATAAAGAAAAAACTGATATATAAAAACCAGTTCTCGTTTATGATATAACGAGAATACAAAACTAATGTCTAATTTGATAGCCCCCAAATTGTTGTGGGTATGTTTGACTTCACATACACCATTTTCTTTTTCATTGTGAGGGCAGATGTATGTGTTCTTGTATATTGCTCTGTCCTTCTCCACCTAGCTCTATCTGTTGGCTTGGCTCTGCTTTAGTGGTTTAATGTATTCTACAAAGAGATTTGTTGTGAGTGGCATGCTGCAGCTATTTCGTTTCCTTCTCCCATATGCCGCCTCTTTTGCAAAGGCCCAAGATGTACACACGTGACTTTTTCCCTCGTAATCCTGGTGATGCCTATTGTTTTTAACATCTCCTCAATTTATAGGTGCTACTGCTTTTAAAGCACAGATCCAAATGCTTTTTGAGTAGAAATTCAATGCCAGAGAGGCTAAAAAATATAAATCATCATCATTTAAAAGAGTCTTTCTATTAAAAACCTGTAGACATGAGAAATTAATAAATACTAGCATAATCATTAAATATTCACTGCCTGCTACTTCTGAAATGGTACCACAGCATCATTTTTTAATGATGGGTAATGATAAAACACATCAATTTTAAATAACCTGTTTTCTCCTTCCTTCTTTCTGAAGCTATGAGTTGGCAAGCTTGAAATTAAATACAAGTAATGGGAATAACTAAGCATCTGCTAACCCTTAGTCATGGAATAGATACTTTTCTGTGTTTTCTGGATGTTCTGTGGCTATTTGAAAAGACTGGCAAATTGAAAATTGCTGCTAATGGGATCAGCTTGAATTTAAAGAAAAAAATTACATCTCTGTTAGTGAAAAACAAGAAATGTAGAACCTTAAGTAGAACATGCACCATTATCCTCTAATGCATCCTTCTTTGTCTGTCTATTAAGGCTGACTGTGTCCTTTTAGAATAGTTAAAATGAACCTTTAACCTTTCAAATTCATTCCTACTCCCTCCCCTCCAACCCCATCCAAAATCCCTTGTGAGACACCTTTATTTTTAGTTATGCTTCATTTGTTCTTTAAGTTACTTGACGAACTACAAGACGAGGATCAAAGAGCAGTTTATAGTATCTTGAATGTTCCTTTGTTATCAAAATGGTATATACCTTTGACCTTCAATCTTATATGCCATACAAATTAAATTAACAGAGATGCTTCTTTCTATTTTATAGATGGGAAACCCTAAAGCATTTCCCATCTGATCTGTAAGCATCCTGAGATCACATTGTAAAACAATTTAAGGGTTTGTAAGTCCTCAGATGGTGAGGTATGGGGTGTTTGGGGATCACCTAAAAGGGAATTGCCAGCCTGTCCTGGGAGGCTGGAGTCAGATAAGGCCTCCTGAAGGAGACCATCTGAGCCGAGGTCTGACAGACGGGTTGGAGAGGAGGGCACCTCCAGCCGCATCTCCCAAACCACGGCGAAGCGAAGGGGCCGTATGATGCTGTTACTGGACCTGAACCCAAGAAAGGGGTGCAGAGTGGGAAAGGATTTTTGTGGAATTAAAAAGACTGGAGTTTCCCCGAGTGTTTCCTTGATAACTCTCTATCTCTTGAGCTAGTTAAGAAAATGGTAGATGATCGTTTAGAGTGGTTGAAATCTAGTCTTGAATGAAGGGGGGAAATATCTCCACTATCTCAGCAGACTAGGACCATGGGAGGGGCTCTGTAGAGGAGAAGAATTATGTCACGGACTAATGAGGAGCAGTGGGGGTGAAACAGGTGGGGGAAAACACAAGATCTGCACTCCTGCACTTGCTGGGTCCCTGGACTGCTACCCCACCCAAGAAAGTACCGTTTGTGGATGTCCGAAGCACAGAGCCTGTAAGGAAAAGTGTAAGGAGGTTATTCATAGCATGAGGCCTACAGGAAACCAAGCTACCTTCCTGTGTCTCTGCCGTCCTCACTACTGGGTCAGCAGCGAGCTGTTGCTCCTGCCCGGTTCCTTTCCTGGGCCCGTTGCTAGGCATGGCACTATGAAGGGTAGCAGTGGCTCTGACAGACACGCCGCCGATGGCCTTATTACCCCGGCCTGTTGCCAAGACTTTGTATTATCAAGTGTGTGAGACGGAAATGGGGCCAAGAGAAGAAGGAGACTTTTTAAAGCCCAGCCATTTTGTTTTTCAAAGGACAAATCTCCCTGGGCGATAACTACCAGCTTGGTGGGGATAGTGAAATGGCACTCAGAAAGGAGAACTGTTAACACAGTGTGCGAGCAGAGCCCGGTGCTCGTGCTTAAGCACCTGTGCCATTCCGTGATTCAGAGCCAGAAATATGAAACAAACCCCTGTTGTCTAAAGGGAACCGAGCAGGAGGAGTCCCTGGGTTTCCATTTGAACAGAACTCCATTAAGAGATTACTAACTAAGAAGCTCTAAGTTTTGTGGTTGAATAAGCAATTGAAATCAAAACCGAAAGCTCATCTCGATGAATTCACGGGCTTCTCTCTCTACCTGCAGAAGTTGGCTGGAATTACACGCGCACGCCTTATGTCAGTGTTCAGAAGCGTGGAGCAGGGGGTGTGATTATCAGGGAGGAAAACAGACCTTGAAACACCATTGAAATGTATTGTGATGGGGGACCTTTCTGGAGAGAACAGGATTTCTATTAAATGGGTATGAAGACCAGCACTTTCAGATGGCAGCGTGGGTTTTACTGACACTTCTTTGTCATGTAGTTTCAAAGATGACATTGAATTTGTCACTAGCTATAGCCATCTCATTCTTTCTCCAGGCACTGTTTTGATAAATGTTGATGAGTTTATAACTGTAAAACCAAATGACATTTATAGTGTGATACACGCTTTACCCATTGCATAATTATATCTAATGGCTTCGCATGTAGAAAAGCATTTACCATTTACTTTTGTGTAAAATGACAATCCAAACCCCCAGGCCTAAATTTTGTTTTACACAAAGATAAAGACTTAATTAAAAACCAAACACAGTGTACTTTTATATGTGGCATTTCAGGTAGCTAGTTCTTTGGTTAAATAGGAGATAAAAATCATGACGCTTCTAGTAACAAAGATCAGTGGGTTTCATTTTTCCTCCTGTCTTTGAAACATTGGTGAACTCATTTAACTATCAAACTGATATCTGGTACGACTTCTTGCTTCTCGTTTCTAGTTAAAAGAGCTATTTTGAAATTTAGCACAGAATTGAATAATGTGTTTGGTTAATGAGGAACATTTAAGAGACATTTCTGAATTTAATGTGATAGCAAATGATTAACCGCCACTGTGGTGTAGACATACTTTGTCGAGACGGTGATGATGATGTTTCAGGCCTGTTGGTTGTGGTCCAGCAAAGTTTTACTTTGCTTTTTGATTTTATGTATGTTTTTTATTCTGACATCAGGTGTAGAGATAGCCATTTAGACATTTTGGAGTGCTTCTTGTTGTAAAGTGGGTAACTTACTAGAGCAAAACAGCTCCATCCTTTAGCTTTCACATCAGAAGACCAGCTTTTAGACTTGCTAGGGTATCTGCTACGTGTTCATGAGTCAGGCAGCTTTCCAGGAAGCAGGCCTGGTACAGGAGTATGTTATCTTCCCAGCCCACCGTGACCCTACCGGCCCTGTCGTTGAACGCCTCCTATCTGCTTGCCGATGGGCAGAAGTTAAAGTTGTTCTCTCTGTCTGCCTTTCCTTCATAAAACCAGAAACTTTGTTATGTGGCTTTCTTCCTTCAGGAAAAATTCTAAATCGAAATAGGTCTCACAAGGGTTTGGTCATAGAAATGTTCTTGTTTTGAGTCTCTCTACTTCTGAAAAACAGTTACTGAATTATTTGTGAGTATCACAACATCCATCCCCTACAAATTCTTAATGTTAGATCCCATTGAAAACTTAGCTTAAGTTTCATGGGATGCTGGAGAGATAAAAGTTTGTTGTTGTTTCATTTTTATTTTTAGATTAAACTCAATGATCTAGACATTGTATAAATTCTGTTTAGTCTAAGTGATTTTTAAATCAATTTGCATTGTGGTTTTTTTTTTTTGTTTAAAATATGAGCAATAGTTGCTAATATGCACCAGAACAAACCTGAAATCCAAGTAAATTATCTGATAATAATAAAAAAAAAATCTGTTCATTATAGTGAGTTCTAAAAACAAAAGCGGACTATTAACAGATTCCTGGGCTTGGATGCAAAATTTGGAGAAATATTGCAGCTGAATATAATCCTTCAGCTAGAAGGCTTAGGAGAAATGAAAAATGTACTGACTACAATTAAAATGCAGGTGTGAGGCTCTTGCTTGTGTTTCAGGTCAGGATTTTAATAATGCATCTTTGAACTGTTCTCTTTTGCTTTTAACAAAATCGTATAGCCATACTGTTTGCAAGTTCCTGAAAAATATCTACAATGAACCAGCAGAAATGACATTAAGCCAACATTTAAGACCTTCCAGAGAGCCTTCAGAATTTATTGGAAAAAGGAGCAAGGTAATTTTCTGCAGAAGAGTGGTTAGAACCATCTTCATACCTTTAGTCTGGGACAGGAGGTATAGATTAATGTTGAATACATACAAAATCTATTGAGACTAATTAAAGATGCATATACACATGGAATACCACACATCTCAGTGGCTCTTTGGCAGCCAATCCAGCCAGCACATATAATGTTTATATACTGAGCATTTTTCAAATTTAGCCAAGAGTGGTACAAGTGGAACTTCTGAAAACTGCCTGAAAATCCTTGGTTTCTTTGTGTTGTAGATTCTCTCTTAAGAGTCTCTACCTGCAGGAAGTGTGTCTTAGAATAGAAAAGATTACAATTTGTGTTCATCTAAGACGGGTATAAATGTTAAGCAGCAATGTAGAGTAAATGGTTGATTGTACCTGGCCCAGAAACTTATATGCAGAATAACTTTATTTGGCCATGGTTATAATAGCATATTTGGCCCTTTTCTTCCTGGGAGGGCATCTCTTTCTAACCTGATGCTTCATAAAGATGAAGCTGTACCAAGGACCTGTCCCAGTTGTTTAATCCAGGAAAGTGAATTAACACATCAGTCCCTAAGCCTCTATCCCTCATCCAGGTTGACTTAATACCCTTTGGTGACTTGATCGTTTCTCACAAATGCTAATGAACAGTTCACTCTGACATTGTAGACAAACACAAGCTGGTGGTTTGTGTTCAGGTGTTTTTCATACCTGCTAATGAATAAGCTCCCAATGGTTCACGGTTAGCTGAAGTAAGCAGTGAGTTGAGGCATATCTCCAAAATGATTTATTAACTATGTCTTAAACCAAGTGGGCTGGATTTTAGAGAAAAAGGGACTCTTTCCTTGATTTCAAAGGTCAAAGTAAGAAGGACTATATTTTAAATAAAGGAGCTTAATAATCTTAGATAGTTCTCCATATTGATGTTTTTACTGTAAGTGGGGGTGGGACGAGGCTGTATATACTGGCAGATAAGAGTGCCTGTTGGGAGCAGATATGGCTCAGGCAGTTAGGCGCCCTCCTCCCACATAGGAGGTCCCGGGTTCGGCTACCAGTGCCTCCTAAAGAAGACAAACAAACAATGAGCAGACATAGAGCAAAAACAATGAGCAAACAGACAAGGGAGCCATCTGGGGGGGTTGGTGGGAAAGAGTGTTGTTTATCGGTTGGCAAGAGAAGAGTGACAATTGTCTGTAAAGCTTTTTCATTTTTTTAGGAGGTACTGTACTGGGGATTGAACCCAGGACCTAGTACATGCGAAGCCGGCACTCAACCACTGAGCTACACCCGTTCCCCTGTAAAGCTTTTTTTAAAACAAACATTGAATTGGAGCTTTACTTGACCATGAGCCTCACAGGCAGTAATGGGTTTCAGAGAGGCTACCCTTTCTATTCCTTTTAAGGTTTTAACTAATAAAGCAAATCCTGTAGATGCAGCAAGAATAAGGGGGAAATGTTCTGGAAGAAAAAAGGGAGGGGGGGCCAGAACTCACGGCGAATAGATTAATATTTATAGATATCAGCATTGGTCTCTTACCAACATTTATAACTCCAACAGTGGCAGATTGAGGGCTGAATCAACATTTTTCCCCCTCTGTAAAATAATAAATATGGTAAAGTAGCTTTCAGAACTGCCTTTATCATTGGGATAAATCAGGACAGTTTGTGTTGCAGGAGAGACTTAAAACTTATAAATATGTTGCCCTTTAGGCTACTATTCATCAAAGTGTCTGATATGAAATCTAGACCAAAGGCTTTTGTTATTGTGTGTCTGCTTATTCTCTTTTAGAAGTATAAATTGGAAAGAGCGCTGTCATTTTGGTCATACTGGCCTGCTGAGCCACTTAAAGGCATGTCCCTTTTGGGATGTATTTGAAGAGAAAGAAATAGTGGGAGTTGACTACTGCACACTTTTACACAAATCCTCTTCAGTGCCTAAGCCTTCCTGGCAGAAGGTACAATATAATTTCCAGCAGGAAAAATATAGCAAATAACTGCTTGACAAAGACCTCTTTTGGTGCAGTCAACTTTCTTTCTAAGACACTAGAGTAGGGGAATTGTTCCCTAAAAGTCTCGCAGAATCCAGAGGGCCCTAACTTTTCCATCTCGGGCCTCCCATCCAAGTGTGCGCTGAGGGGCATGGCTAAAGGCATCCCCCCTTCTTTTGCGGGGGGGAAGCATATTGGGCTTGTGACAGATGCTTTAAGTCGCATGATTTGATAGGTATTATTGTGTATGACTCTTACACCACTTTGCAGTTCTGAATCTGAATATCTTGGCTCATGTGAGTTGGAGTCAGAGTTGAGGCTCCAGCTCTGCCCTCTACTCCCTTTGGTGCCTTAAGATGTTGGATCACATATGGTGTGTGGAATCACCTGTCGTTTGGAGGCCCCCACAAAGGATGGACTAAGCAGTTTTCCTTTTTTAATGCGTAGTACAGCTCCTAGTTTTCAAAAATAACTAATTGGGAGCATAAACCTCTCTTTGCCCTTGAATGGTTTGCAATTTAGGAGACCTGAATAACGGAAATGGAGGGTCTACAAAGAAGGCATTGAAGCGTGCTACAGTTTGATAATTTGCCCACTTGGCTTGGGTAAAGCTGCTGGTATAGAATTGCCCTGGGAAGAAAACAGCAGGCTCTATCTGGTCTGTGGGTTGTTACTGACGGTTTGGGGAATTTAGAGAGCTGGGGAGCTTTCACTAACCTCTTGGGTCTCTGTCCTGTGCCCTTTGAGGTTTCACAAGAGCAAATTGTGGGCCTCTGGACTAGTTTGCATTTCTTCCAATGCCAGCATGGCAGTGGTACTTGGAGCGCAGAAGTTGCACCGTGCTACACCTATATATAGTGAGAGCCGTTCTTGGGACTCTTGTCTAGAGGCCACGTTTGGGTGGAAAAATACTTGAAACTGGAGAGTCAGAAAAACCATGCTTGGCCCTGTCTTGACACCCAAGCATTTTTACCTGCTGTGGGTAAGTTCACCCAACCAGAATGAGGCAGAAGTGATGCCTAGTTCTACCCGTCTGTAGAACTGAAAAGAGTGCGGTGCTGCCTTCGCACTTGTTCTGTGGCGATGGTGGCAGTTGGCTTGCCAAGTCCAGTTTCTTGTACCCTATCCAAGTCCGAATGCCCAACCTTATCACTGGTCACTGACTCTATAAAGAGGGGCTCAGGACCAGGAGAGCACAGGTTTTCTCTTTATCAGATGTCTTCAAGCTGCTTTGCAGCACATCCCTGCGATTGCTGACACCATTATGAAGATTGACAGTTTCATCAAGAAAGCACAGCAGAAAATCTGCAGACAATAAAGGGAGGCAGTGCTGGGCCCTGCTCCCGTTACTCCCAGAGCCCTGAATTGGGGCTGGGGGTCCTCTCCTCACAGACCTGTGGCTCTTTTGCCGAGCCCAGAGCCTGAGTCCTTTGGTGGCCCCTTTCCTAGCACGAATAGTGACTATAAGACTTCTTGAGAAGTGAGCTCAAGAGAGTTTCTAGAGAGACACACCCGTATTTGTTGTGTGAATTGTTTTTGTTTTTGCTTTTTGTGAAGAGGATGATCTGAGAACAAGCCTCTGGCATATTCCAGCAACTTTTCTACCTCCCAAGCTGAAATACATATCCCTGAGTCTGCAAATATTTTAGTACAGTGTCCAAACCAGAAAAGCTCAAGTGGAAAGCCAAGAATGTCTTCTAAGGACACAGAATGCCTGTGAATTGTTAGCAGTTCTCTACAGCTAATAACTCTGGGCACCAGCCTCTTACCCCAAGCCAGCTGCCTCCCAAATGTGTGGGCTACAAGACTAGGGGTATCAATGATTCAGTGCAAATCCATCAACACTACTGCAAAAACAATTTTTAGTAAAGACTCACTGAAGATGATTCAGTGCCATCATCAACAGAAGGGCACAGCTGTGGGAGCCACCACTTCTCTGAGTTTGGTATGTGTTAATGATATGTTCTCAGGAGTCAATGTTCCTTTTGCTAACAAGGCAAACCTTATTTACACAGTTTCTTGCACTCGAGGTTGGAATTTAGCCCAGTGACTGTATTATATACATATAATTCTGACCTTCTGGGGGCTTTTCCTATATCTTACTTCTTTTGAAAGTGTCCTTCTCAAAGGTCAAACTTTCCACCCAGTGATGTTGCCTTAAAATCATCATATTCTTTAAAGGAATCAAAGGGGTTAATTGGTTTCTTCAGTAAGGAGCCTTTTGCAGAAGAAAGCAATTTTAGGTTAGTTTTGAGTAGTAGCCAGGGAAATGTACTGAAAGAGGTGGAACGTGTTTCTGTTGTGCAGATAACCTACATACGGCTTTAGAAATGTGTGATTTCCAGCGTGTGCTAAAATAAGAAGTGGTTGTTTGATTTATCTCCCACAATGGTACGGCATTCTCTTCCTAAGTGGCATTTCATTCGCAAGCCAGGCACTGTAAATTTGAACTGAATATGTAAGTAAATATCCCTCAAGGAGATAGCATCCTGACTGTCCTCGTGTGAGAACACACTGCTAAAAATGAAGCTCTTGGCTTTTGGAACTGGCTCAGCACCTGAAATACATTAGCATCCAAAAGGGGGCATGGTGCATTAGCCAGCCAAATAAGCTGGAAGTCACTATGAGCTATAATTATGGAGGACCACCTACATATAAACTGATACTTGGGTTATATCTCCTACCTTCTCCCCCAAACACTCCAACTTCTATTCAATCTTTTGGAACTTTACCTTGAACCTTCTTGTTCGGGCCATTACCTTAGTGCATGGCAGCTTGGTCCATTACAGCTTTTAACAGTAGCATTTTTGCATGGCTGGGACAGAGGCAGTGACAGTGTTTTATCAAGTTCTAACAAGATTGCCTCTGCATAATTGTTAAGCTAAAGGGCTGTTGATTCACTGATGTGTAACAGGCCAGAAGCTTAAAGAATGGAGACAACCCATAATTGCAGAGTAACCTGTGTTCTGATTTATTATCTATCATATCATGGTTAAAACAATTTGCTACATTTTTGTGTATTTTTAATATTATATTGACATTGAATTGTCACCTAATGCAAACACAGGTTTCAGAAACTTTTTTAACATTTGTGTATGCAGGTAGTTAAGGGGGGAAGTCCCTTTTTATTACAATGTAAAATACATGTTTATCAAAATTCATCTCAGAGTCCATTTAGAAATATAGATATCTTGGGTTTGAAAGAGCTTGCTGAGCTGCAAAGAATGACAGATATTACTGTCAGAACAGAGCTACAAATGATAAAAGAACCCTGGGAATGCTTATGCTTGTGTGGTTATAAATTGGCTCGTAGTAGAAAGAAAAGTGCTATTCGTTGGCTCGCGTAGAGCAAGCATCGAGTTGGTAAATCTAGAAGATACCGCCCAGTGTCCATCTTGGTGTGCTTCATGGGGCAGTATCGAACCTCTTCTGTGGCCTGGTGCAGCATGGCTGATGGGGAGTGAGTCCCCCACCCACTGGATTTTCACTAGCTGATGTAAAGTCAAGGTGATTGTTGTGTTCTCTCATCAGAGAGATGATTGATAGGAGGCCATGGGCAGAAGAGCCCAGCAGGCTCCGTGCAAAGAGCCCAACAGAGAAAGTCATAGCATTCTAGCAAGATTGGAAGTTGTGAATGTGAGTCATGGTACAAAAATGGGATTTTGCTGCTACCCTCTAAAGAAGAGCTGACTAGTGCTGCCTTCATTCTGAGTACAGTAGCTGACTAACTGGATCAACTGGCGCCCTCCACCCATACTGGCTGATGCCCATGGCAGCTGGTCGGGCCCTTCTACACCTGAATATTTCATTTCTTGCCATAATGGTTCTCAAACTTCATATGGCATTAAAATTGCCTGGAGGGTTTGTTAAAACAGATTACTGGGACCCACCCTTAGAATTTCTGATTCAGTAGATCTGGGGTGGAGCCTGAGAATCTGCATTTCTAACAAGTTCTTCATGATGTTATTCTGTGATCTGGAGTCCTCAGTTTGTGGACACAATTCTACTAGATGAATTACGTGCTTATTACCAAGAACCCATTTCACTGGTTCTCAAAGCACCTCAAAAAAAGGCCTGGGCTTTATGCCAAAAGATTGGTTGATGAATGTGTAGATACATGTTTTAAATTAAATTAAAATAAAATGTTCATAGCATGTATGTATCTTTTTTTTAATGATTCCCTGCTGTAAGTGACATTTTTGATTAACCGTATGAAGGTCCCAAATATGCCTAAGACCACTTGTACTGTAAGAGGAACATTTGCATTTACCACACAGGTCTGTGTGTTTGGGGTGGAGACGAGGACACCTGTCCATGATTTCATGAGGGATGAGCACTGGAGCATATAAGGCTGGAAGAAATCCATGCTGAAAAGCGTTTTCCTTATGCATGGAAACAGGGCTAAGTGGCTGCTATGAGGAATGATGGAAATGCAGGGGCCTAAAGAAAGCACAATAGCAAGAATGCTTCCAGCCAAGGTGCCCTGATTTGGCATTGAGGAGAAACCAGAGGCCCAGGAAGATTCAGAGCCATGTACCCCTCCTGGCACCAGAGAAAGAGCTGGGTTCCTTCCCTCAGAGGGGTTAGAGTCACACTGTTTTTTCCTCATGAAAAAGGAGGAGATTGTGCTATAGGTATTGAATTCCTTAAAAAAATGGGAAGATGTTAAGAATCCTTGATTTTAAAAATCAGGAGTATCTGGCTTTCCAAATATAGTATCCTCAGAAAGGTTTTTTGGAGAGGAGGAGTATGGAAGGGGAGAGCCTGTCTAGTGTATTTTGTTTCAAGAGCAAGCACAGTCTAATGGCTGCCTTGAGATTTTCCTTATTGCCGATTTCCTTTTCATTTCTTGATGTTTATTAAACCCTTCTAGCATCAGGCAGCAGGCATATGCATCATCTCCGTTAATCCTCACCTCAGCTTTCTGCCATGGTTGTTAATATTTCCATTTTTGTAGAGGAGAAAATAGAGGCTTAGATTAAATAACTTACTCAAGGGCACAAAAGATTATACAAGTTGAAACAGGATTTGAGCCTAGGTCCATCTGACTCTATGCACAGCTCTTATCATTACCACAAACATCCTCGCACAGGAGCCCTCGTTGTGCCCATGGAAAAACTAGGTCTCTTAAGCCTTCATTATGTGGAAAATATTTTTCTGTGGTCTTGAGATAGGGTACGCCTGACCTTGGTCACTGCAGTAGATGACAGAGATGGAAGTGGTAATTTAAAACTGACTTTCCATCTACCAGCCCATAGAAAAGAAACATTTTTTGATTGTTTGTTTGTTCTAATTGCATATGTTAAGTAAGTGATTGGACAAACAGTTCTCTTCTGCCTGGTAATCTGCTATAAATCAACCTTCAGATGTTAATAAAACAAGTCAAGACTGACAGCGGAAGTTTCATTTGTATTTTAAACTCCCAATTCATCAGGGTCTCCTCCTTTAGATCTTCTGTGAGAGTGTCCTTGGTCTTAATGTAGCTGGAAGATAAAATGCAGATAAAAGAGCCATTGTCTCCGAAGAGCATTCATAAAAAATGGATGTTGGTCCTAATTGAGCAGTATTTAAACATATGGGTGGAGGCAGCAGCCTGTAGGGACCATCTGAGTCTGTGAGGATTTGACTATCTCATTTTCCTCCTCTTCTTACAGTGCCCTCACCACCCAGCTGCCTTATGTTATAAGAATGTAAACTGTCACCCTGGAATTCGAAAAGGTATATATAGAGAGACAAAGTAATACAGCAGATTTCCAGCTCTTTTGCTAATGTTACCATTTTGAAACAATGTACCTGTCCTCTGTATCTTTTTCTAAAATGCTATTCAATTAACTCACTTTCTGTTCTATCATTGTCATTATTTACCTGTTTACACTGGTTCCCGATAGCTTAGTTTAAGTTATCCCTAATTCTGCTGTGCTGGATTTAACAGAAAGAGCTTCCAATGGCCAAAGCTGGAGCAATTTGAATAATAATATTAATAACGATGGTATTGGTTTATAACCCAAAGAGTAAAATAAATATCCATGAGTCTATACCAATATAAATAAATAACTGAATAATAAATAAATAAATGGGAGAGAAGGGGCAGTTCTTCCTTATAGAAGTCGTCCAATAAACAAAAGTAAAAAGGATTGAGAGAATAACAAAACCACCATTCAAAAACATAGTCATCGTTGCTGCAGGCAAGAGCCACCAGTGAATGCTAAAATTAATGCGCGAAAGTATAAGGAGAAACAAGATAGTTGCATAGCCTCAAAGTATCTCCCCCAAAATATGTCTTAATTACTCTGGTGGTTTTAACATATATTCACCTATTCTTTGATCCTTCTCCCTCTAGGAGGTGGAACTTAATTTCCCTCTTCCTGGGTATAGGCTGGACTTAGTGACTCTGCTTCCAGTGAATTGAGTATAGAAAGGGAAAAGTAATAATATTTCAATGCCTCAACCTGGAAGACATCACCTTAATCAAGTGATAGAGGGATATGACAGATTGATATCACATACCCCCGAAATTCAAGGAGAAGGGCATATCACTTGAGTGCTGTTGTTCCCCCAAATCCATAACCTCAATCTAATCGTGAGAAAACACCAGACAAACCCAAATTGAGAGGCATTCTACAAAATATCTGACCAGTACTCTTCAAAACTGTCAAGGCCATGTGGTAGCATTGTACCAATGTTAATTTCTTAGTTTTGATAATTGTACTATGATTAGGGGAAGCTGGGTGAAGGGTTTATTGGAACGCTCTGTACTCTCTTTGCAACTTTATTGTAAATCTTAAAATATTTCAGGATGAAAAGTGAAAAAAAAAAGAAAATAGACATATCAAGGGCATAGGAAAGCTTAGATAAAGGAATCCTAAAATTAATCCTTTCATTTGTTCATTTATTTATTTTTTCATTCATTCATTCAACAAGTATTTGTCTCCAGGCACTGTACTGAATGCTGAGGATATAGGGAAGAAGATAAGGGTGGATTCTTCCTTCACAGAGCTTGGCACAGTGCCTGGTTCTGAGGAAGTTTGGTCCTTGCTAATGTTTATTAGAGTCACAGCCTAGTGGGACATGTAGAGATTTCAACAAGAGCATATTAGAAGTGGAGTGCTTATGGAAGCACATAGGAGGGGCACTTGACCCAGTTGTTGGAGGCCAGAAAAGGCTTCCTGATAATCCTTTGTAATGTGAGTAAATCCATGGTTGAATCTTTCATTTAAAGTGTGATCAAGGTTTTCTATAGGAAGGATATATTTATGACATAATTTTTGAAGTTGACTTTATCCTCTTAGATGCTACATTCCTTAAAAGTAAGAAGAGTTCCCTAGTTTTACTTTTTTGTTTGGTTTTGTTTTTTGTTTTGGTGTGTCTCAGATCCTAAGGGGTGCTAGAAAGTTTTTGAAAGGGGTGAGGACTTTCAGATCCCTTAGGGTTAGAATCATTGTTATTTTATGTTTTTATTTAGCAGCAAAAAGTATGCAACATAAATAATGTGTATGGATGCTACTGTGATTGTTTTAATTGAATAGTAAAAATATCTTACATTGGGGTGTATGAAGTTTTTGATGTTAAAAAGAGATTCTCAAATTCACTGAAACCAGAACAAATATTTATGCTCAAGAGTTTTCATTGTAACCTTTTTATTATAATAAAATTTAGAAACAATCTAAAGAGCAAGAGGAGAATGACTAAATGACTAGTGGTATATCTCTATGATGGACTATAAAACATAGTAATTGAAATTATGAAATTTTAGTGATCATGCAAAGGTGCCTCTGATATTAAGTGGGAGAAGTAGATTGTGAAATTATATATATACCATTATGGAAAGGAAATACATTAAAATACTAGTAATAATTATCTCAGAGTGGTGGACTGTGAGATTTTCTTTTTTATACTGATTTTGCTTTACTTTTTCTACTGTAAGTATTGTTTTAGTTTGCTAAAGGCTGCCAAGGCAGTGTACCAGAATTGGGTTGGCCTTTATAATGGGAATTTACTAGTTTAGAAACTTACAGTTTCGAAGCCAAGAGAAGTGTTCAAATCAAGGCCTCCACTCCCCCAGGACTGGTGCTGGTGATCCTAGATTGCGCTCTCATCTGGCAAGGCACATGGTAGCACCTGCTGGTCTCTGCCTTCTCCTCCAGGCTCCATTGCTTTCTGCTCCCTCTGTGCCTTCCTCTCAGCTTCTGGGCATTTCTGTCTGTCTCTGCGGCCTTTTCTCTCTATTTATGAAGGACTCCAGCAAGAGGCTCAAGACCCACCCTGGGCTACACCCCCTGAAGCAATCCAATCAAATGGCCTCAACTGAATCCAATTCAATCCAAGGGTCCCACACCCACAGGGATGGACCAATTTAAGAACATAGTTGTCTGGGGTCCACAGAAGACTGAGACTATCACAAGTATGTATAATTTTTTATAATTAGAATAAAACAATTGTGTTATTTTTAAAGAGGGTGTACTCATTACTAAAAGCAGTGGTATAGAGGTTCCAGGACTCCTAATGCAGTGGCTGGATAACAAATGCCTTAAGTAAAATGAGAATCCTTCCAGCACTCAGGAAAGGTAACCTTAGTTTTCTTGTGCAGCATAAATTATAATTTCAAATTTAGTTTCATTTTTGTGCACCGTTTCTTGCACCATTTCTCGCCCCATTTCTCAGTATGTTATTCAATAGCAACTTTTTTTACTTTAATATAGGAAGAAACTTTGTGTCCATAAATGAGCTCTCAAGACATTTAGCCTACCTCCTGGTTCCTCTCTCCTGGCTTGTAATTCTCAAGCACTGAAAAGTGCCTTGGCCTGTATAGCAAGTGGGTGAACTCAGCATTGCAAATTCGAAAAGATACTGATGGTCTTATTAAAAAAAAAACAACGTGGTTCACAGTCACAGCCCCTCGATCAGTATCGGTCACTCTCATGGCCATTTGACTTAGTGTCCTGTCAGCAAAGCTAGCCATCATTATTCTGAAAACTTAGGCCTGGCCTAGGTCATTCAGGCCATCAGGCATGGATGTAGATGCCCACAGGCCACAGAGAGAGCTGCCTGATGTAATTCACTTAGGTTACAAACCAGGGAAGCAAACAGCATCTTCAAATGCTGAGCCCTGCCTGCCTATGCTGTCCTGAGACAGCCAGTCCAAGCACATCCCCTTGGACATGGATCAGATGCTGAAGAAGCAAGTAATTGACAAAGGTACCAGGGCTCGAGATGGGACCAAAGCAAATGGGAGGTGGGAACCAGGGTGAATGAGGTGGAAGGCCTAGAGCTAGCAGTGGGAGTGAGAGTGAAGATGCAGAGTTGTAGGAAATCATTGTATGGCTAGGTTTTCTACCAGTGCCTTCTTTTGAGGAACTGTTCCTTGAGCTCCCCTTGGGCTGTACTCAGCCTTAAAGAGGCACACTCAGACTCTCTAAAGGGTAGGCAGGCCCCCTCTCAATTGGAGTTGGAATGGTCATCACCATCCCAGAATCCTCAGGATTGGGGAATGAAATATGGGCTAAAGTAGACTTACTGGTATTCTACTATAGACTTATTGTGATTCTAGCAATGGAAGAACTTATATCACTGATGTGGAGGCAGTGGCCACTGGAGGTTCTGAGGTCAGGGAGAGGGAAAACAGGTATAATACAGGGGCATTTTCGGGACTTGGGAATTGTCCTGAATGACATTGCAACAACAGATATAGGCCATTCTATATCTTGCCATAACCTACAGAATTGCATGGGAGAGAGTGTAAATTACAATGTAAACTTTACATGTTTAGTAGCAATGCTCCAAAATGTGTTCACAATTGCAATGAATGTACCACACTAATGAAGGATGTTGTTAATGCGGGAAAAATGTGGGAGGTGTGGGGAGCGGGGCATATGGGAATCCCCTATATTTTGCATGTAGCATTTATGTAACCTAAGTATCTTTAAAAAAAAAAAAAAAATAGGTGTAATATGGTGGCATTTTTGGAACATTGGAATTGTCCTGAATGATGTTGCAGTGATGGATACAGGCCATTGTATATTTTGTCATAACTTACAAAATTGTGCAGGACAGAGTGTGAACTATAATCCACGCTTAGTGGCAATGCTTCAATATATGTTCATCAATTGTAACAAATGTACCACACTAATGA
>JAQZBX010004425.1:19140-60506 GCA_029593785.1 Cabassous unicinctus | reverse complement strand
AAAAGCAATGGAATGACTTCTCCAGGTAACACAACTAGTGAGTACCTTCAGGTCCAATGTCACAGCGAGGGGACTCCTGGTCCAGAACTGTAGCAAGCCACAGACATCACTAAGGATTTAGCTGTGTCTTAATGGGCTACAGATATGCTGTTCTTTGAATATAACCTTCAATGATGTCAAACATCATTATCCTCTCAGTGGAAACCAAAATGCAGGCTATGGAAAGGGACCATTATGTACTGAGCTTTAACCCAGCTAATGTCAACAGCCTTGAATTGACTAAAAGTCTTTTATTAAAGCAAAATAAAAAGTGGACAGATGGCCTTAAAATCTTCCTGAGAGGTTTCAAAAGACCATATCCCTTATAACTACTCGGACTTTCCTTGGAGCAAAACAATAAATTAGTCAGCTATAGAGAGAACAAATAAAATTGTCTGATGCCCATTTTTCATTCTAAGTGAAATGTTAATGGAGTACCACTGTCAAAATCTATTAGGAAAACTGCATAATGTTTCTTAAATTATAACCCTTTATGTTTCTGTACACAAAGAACATCATCTTTCAAAATGTTCCAAAATAACAGGTGTAGTGAAAAATAATAATAATAATATTGAATTCTGGTTTATATGTTCATAATAAAACCACAATATTGCATTTAAAGAAATTTTGGATATGTTACAAAATCTTGCAAAGGTCAATGAACCCCCTCACCCTAGGTACATATGCACTGAATATTCCTTTTCTTGTTCCATTTCATTTCAGAAGGTCCATTTGTGCCAACAGCTTTATAAACCATTATTAAGTGTCTCAAACATTGTATTTCTAACATTTGTAAACATGCACTTTGTCAGTTTAAATTCCACAGCAATAAAAGGATAACACTAATCTAACACCCAATTATATAAAGATATTCATTTGAGATTATAGGAGACATGTTTTAATGTGCAGGAAAATATTTTTTCCAGCAGTACTACGGGAACACTCGAGAAAGCATTTTATCTCATGTTTCCATGTACTATGTTCCCTTCAATGCTACCCTTTAGTTTAAAATGTTCTTAGTACTTTACAGAGGACATGGACAAGGCAGTCAGAGCTTTCAGAAGGTAACTGAGGATTCTGTTCTCCGTCAAATTCTTGTACTTGATTAATTACAGTAAAACAAAGACATGATAAAGCACTTGAATTCGTTTTGAATGTTTTAATTGGCTTTATTTTTAACAAATTTAAAAAATATATATTTTAGAAAGTTTTAGATTTTCAGAAAATTTTGCAAAGATGATACAGTGGGTTTCCACCTATCTCACACCCAGTCTCCTCCATTATTAACAACTTACATCAGTATGGGACATTTGTTAAAATTAATGAAGTAATATTGATACATTACTATTAACTAAAGCCCATACTTAGATTTTACCTCATGTCCTTTTTCTGCCCCAGAATCCCGTCCAGGACACCACATTACACTTAGTCGTCAACGTCCCCTTAGGCTCCTCCTCTTGAATGTTTCTCAGGCTTCCTTGCTTTTAATGACCTTAACAGTTTTGAGGAGTGCAGGTCAGGTATTTTGTTGGATGACCTCAATTGGGATTTGTCTGATGTTTTTCTTATACTGGGTTCATGGATATGTGGGAGGAAGACCACAGAGGAAAAATGTCATTTTCATCACATCATATCAGGTTTACCTGCTATGGACATGACTTTTTACTGTTGATGTTGACCTTGATCACCTGGCCAGGATAGCATTTGTCTGGCTTCTCCACTGTAAAGATTATCTATTTTACCCCTTTCCATAGTGTCCTCTGTGGAAGGAAGTCATCATTCACAGCCACACTGTTATGCCCCACCTTCTTGAAGACAGAATATCCACATAAATTATTTGGAATTTTTCTGCCCAGGAGATTTGTCTATTCTCTCCCATTTATTTATGCATTTATTTCTATCAATATGGATGCATGAACATTTATTTTAAACTTTGTATTATAATCCAATACTATATTTTGTTGCTCAATTTATTCCAGCATTGGCCAAAAGGAGCTCTTTCAGTTGGATTCTTGTGTCCTTTTGAAATATCTCCCTCATTGTGGGTTTTTTGTTTGTTTGTTTAACATTTCCTTACTTCTTTCTGGCACTACAAAATGCTCCAGATCTATCTTGCATACTTCCTGCATGTGTTCTAGAATCAGCCATTTCTTCAAAGAGCCCAGATTCCTTTTATTGAGGATGGTTTTAGACACAAGATATGGGCTCTGGGTTAGCTCACTGCCACTGGGATTTCATTTCTTTTAGGCCCTCTTAGATGACAGAGCAAGAAAATATATTTGCATATGCTAATCTGCGTATATATGCATATTTATACAATTTCTAGCTGTAACCATCTGTATTTATATTAAGCTAAACATGAGTACATGCTGATGTCTCCAACAACTAATCCATCACCCCAGGGACCATTCTAGGTTCAGAGTATTGCTTATCTGTAACCTCCCACTCTAACAGGGAGAAATTTGGTTCCCCTGCCCCACTGTCCATTTACTTAATTATTTGATTCCAGTTTATTGTGGTACTTATGTGCAGTTCCCTTTGCCTTTAGTCTTACAGAATCCACTTATTTTCAAAATAATTTGAAATAGTAATAGCTGACCTAATAGTAGGTCAGCACCTACCCCTCAATTGGCTTCATTTTAGAAAGGGAAAGAAAGCGGGAAAGGATCAGCTGGTAAAACTTTGACACTTTGGTGTTTCTACTTACACATCAGAAAAATGTAGCAGGTATGAAGACCTCACATGCAGATCACTCTCAGATGCTTTAAATAAAATAAATAAATCGTTTAGAATAGGAATTGGACAAGTAGTCTCTGGAAGGAAATGTTTTCTTTATACTTCAAAGAAAAATTTAGAACACAGCAGTTCAGGTCATTTATTTTATTTCAATTTTACCACCCAGCTGTCACTTTGTTACAGGCCAAATGCATAATAAACAAAAGCAGAGCATAGTATAAGAAATAAGAAGAGTCCTTAGGAGGGAATTGTTTTGCAGACTCCTGCAGACTCCTAGGACAGAAAGCATATCTGCCTAATTCTTCCTTTTTTTTTTTTTACAATATAGTCCAATATTCAAATAGGTTTTTTACATGTTTTTGGTTGTTAGCAACAGGATTGTGATATAATGAACAGTGGGCCAATTTTTAACATCTCTTTCATTTCAAGGAAACTGCTTCAAGCTCTGCAGCACTTACTTAAAATAGTTCTCTCTCCAAATTAACTTCCCTTTCTTCTTAGTTGTAAGATATCTAATGACCTAAAAGCCTATTTTGAGCAAAGAGGAATAGATTAGTTATGCAGCTGAATTTATTTATCATGATTATGAAAGACAGAATATATTAAATATATTAATTTATATGATGTGTATGCCACCCCAACCTAAGGCAGAACACTGAACAATAACATCAAAATCTAATTTCTAAAGGAGATTACGTTTCCCTTACTGAAGGCTATGTGGTCAAGATACAATTTTGTAATCATCTTGGAATATTCCATTTGTAATATTTTAAAGATTCTTTATTTGGAACTTAGTTTAAGGATGCTAGAATTGACTCTTAAAAAACAAACAAACTTCATCTGCATCCTTCTTCTCTCTCATCTCCAATTTTGCCTACTTTTCTTTTATGTAGAGAAGGAGGGGGAGTAGCCACTTTCCTACATTTAACACAAACAATTGAATTTTGTATTGATTGATTTATGATGAAAGAACAAAGACTGTCTTAAAGGTCCAGTGCCACAAAATAGTGGTAAGTTTAGCCTTTGTCTACGTTTGCTTTATCACATAGTGAATACGGCTCATCTGATGTGCTGAATTCTGGTAGGTGGGTAGACACTACCTAGATTCACGGGCTGAAGAGAATTCTGAAGACACAAGCATGATCAGAGGAGGACGGTTCTGTAATTGACTAGCAGTACCTGTTAATGGCAAGGAAATGAATTGTGGCAAAAGCACATCTATATTTGCATTGACAGTGATGGAATTAACTCATTTTAATGTCAAATTAATAAAAGCAGTGTTAAAATGATAAGTATTTGTATTTTATTTTGTTTTGTTTTATTTTGCACAAAACTGATTCAATTTTTTGTGCTCTGGCCCAAGTCAATTTTTCCTACTCCTGATTATCAAAGCCCATAGATTTATATTTCATAAAGGAACATTGGGTATAATTTTTCTGCTTCTTTCTTCCTGAAAGCCACATTACTGTACTTTAAACGCCACAGAACTGGAATAACGCCCTATTCATCTCTTAACTTCCTGCAATGCCATGACTCAGAGCTTAAAACGATGACACCGTTAAATAAACTTGGCTTCCCATCCCATTTACAGTGAAACTCAACATCCTTGGCACAACCTCCCAGTCCCTTCACGATCTGGCCCCTGACCACTTCTCAAACCCTTCTCCCCTCACTCTCACTCTCTCTCTCCAATCCAGCCAGACTGGCCTCTGTGCAGAGCTTCCTTCACGCTAAACCCAATCCTGCTTGAGGGTCTCTGGACTTAAATGATGCTTCTGAGTGCAATTCGTGGCCCCTAGATGGCCAGCCTTTTGGCCTTATTTCCTTCTAGCACTTTTCATTATCTCTAACTATATTACACATATACGTATATTTTATCTCTCTATTACTAAAAGGTAAACTCCATAGGGCAGGAAATTTATCTTTTAGTTCACTGCACCTGGAACAACAAATGACACATGGTAAATGCTCAATGAATATTTATTGAATAAATGGATTTGTCGTAGCTTGCTGAAGGCTTCTCAGGCTATAGACCAGAAATGGATTTGCTTTTATAATGGGAACTTATTGGGGTAAAAGATCACAGTTCTGAGGCTATGAAAATGTCCAAATCAAGGCATAATCAGAGATGCTATCTCACCAAAGGTCAGGGGCTGGTTATCCTGGGCTCCTGCCGCGTGGCAAGGCACAGTGGCAGCTGGTCTCTTCTTTCTCCCCCAGTTCACTTTCTCTCTGAGCTCAGCTGTGGGCCATCAGGGATATGGCTCATCTCACTGCTGGTCCACTGGTCTCTCCCCTCTCCTCCAGCCTCATCTCTTCAGCTTCTAGCTGCTCCGTGGGCCTAGCTTCTCAGGGGCCTCTTTCTGTGCCTCTGTGCTCCACTGATTCCAGCTTCCAGGACTTCTCCTTCTGTTTCTGTCTGTGGCTTTTTAAGCCCTCCATTTATAAAGGACTCCAGTAAGAGGATTAAGACCCATCCTGAATGAGGTGGGTCACATCTTAAGTTAAGATCCTACTTGCCAAAAGATCCTCCTTACAAGGAGTCCACTCCCACAGGAATGGATTATCTTTAAGAACATACTTTTCTGGGGTCCACAAAAAAATAAACCAGCACAGGATTAATGGACAAATAAAACAGTGTTAGAAATAGATTCTCCTAGATACCAAACCTCAAATCACAGTCTGCCTAGACCCCAGATAATAGGAGAAAAGGAGAAAGAGCTAAATCTCCACTACCGAAAAGCATGGGCTTCTCCACATCCCAAGGTCTAGGCCACTCACACCCTGACTTCTCAGATAGAAACCATCCTTCCACATCCCAAATCCTGGGTAAGGCCTCTTGTGCTAAGGATGATTTAAGGTGGAAATATATTTTCTCCAAATACATTTTCTCCAGGATGTAGTCTGAATTCAATGGCAAGGACAAGGCAATCAAAATGACCTGACAAGATATCTCCCCCAAATCTGGCTTAATTGGTTGAAAATCACATGCTTTGGGGGGATAAAACAGTGTAGCCCAAGCCCATCTGAGTCCTTTTCACAGTATTCTTACTACAGTGAAGGTGAATGGAAGGTCAGATCTAGGACCTCTTGCTGTTCAACTTCCAAAAGCAATACATGGGCAGACATATTTCCCAAAGGAAAACAAGATTGTTCAGACATACAAGAACCAAAATCTATATTAATGAAAATGTGCAAACCCTTTTCTTTTAAGTGACACTACAGAACAAGTGACCTCTTTAGCTGGAAGCATGAGTGATTCAGTGTATTAGTCAGCCAAGGAGCTGACGCAAAATACCAGAAATTTGTTGGATTTTATAAAGGGAATTTATTTGGGGTAGAAGCTTACACTTACCAGGCCATAAAGCGCAAGTTACTTCCCTCACCAGTCTATTGCCACATGTTGGCTCAAGATGGCTGCCAATGCTCATCTTTCTTCTTCCTCTGAATGCCCCATGGTCAGGCTCTCTAGGCTTTGTCACTCTCCCTGGGACTTGATTCTCTCTGGGCTCAGCTGCTTGGTCTCATCACAAGGTCAGGTGTAAATTATCAGGCAAACAGCTCATCTCTTTTCCCGGGACCTTGCTCTTTCCTCACGACCAAGCTCCTCTGTGTGCTTACTTCCCAGGGCTCCAGCTCAAAAACTCAGCATCAGAGCTCCAAATCTGTCCTTTGCCATGTCTTTTATCTGTGAGTCCCCACCCCTTGTCCTTTGCCATGTCTTTTATCTGTGAGTCCCCACCCCTTGGCACCCTACTGGCATGGCCCAATCAAAGCCCTAATCATAATTTAATTAAGTAAAAGTAAAACCTCTGAATCCAATACACTCTAATATGCCCAGCGGAAAAGACCAGTTTACAAACATAATCCAGTATTTCTTTTTGGAATTCATCAATAATATCAAACTGCTACATTCAGCTACTGTCCTGGACACATCCCTTCCTTCTAAGAATACAGTGTGAGCAAGAGTGCCATGACTCCAGCCTCCGCGCTGCTTACAGAGACTGCAGGGAAGACAAAGAGGGTTGAGTCCAGCAGTCTTCAAAGTGAGGTCCCAGGACCAGAAGCAACACCTGGGAACTATTAGAAATGCGAACTCTTAGGTACCTCCCCAGACTTATTGAAGCAGAAACTGGGGTTGGAGCCAGAAACTTGTGTTTTCACCAGGACTCCAGGTGATTTGGATGCACTCCCATTAGATAAGCACTGGTTTAGAGGAATTACCTGAGACCCTGTTAGGGAGATGGTTGGAGGTTGTTAAAGGAGAGGTTAGTGGAGTATTTTAGGACATTGTGTCTGGGTGACCAACCATCCCAGTTGTCCCAGAACTGTCCCAGTTTTAGCACTGGAAGTCCTTTTTCCCAGGAAACCCCACAGTCCTCGGCCAGCTGGTACAGTCGGGGCCTCCCACTAGGTCTTCTGTAAGAGTTAATCAGGACATGATTGGTGTATTATTCAGCCAAAGGGGGTGCTAATGTGAAATACCAAAAATGGGTTGGTCTCTATAAAGGGTATTTATTTGGGGTAGAAGTCCACAGATACCAGGCCATAAAGCATTAAGTTTCTTCTCTCACCACAGTCCATTGCCACGTGTTAGAGCAAGACAGCTGCCGACGTTTGCCAGGGTTCAGGCTTCTTGGGTTCCTCTCTTCCTGGGGCTGCATTTCTCTCCGGGCTTAGCTCCTGGTTCCTCCACAAAGTCAGCTGTAGGCGATCAGGCGAACGGCTCGCTTCTCTTCTCCTGGGGCCTTCTTTCCAATATCAAAACTGCTTCTCAAAAACTGCTTCTTAAAAACTGCTCTCTGCCTTCGCTTTTATATTCGATTCCCCACCCACCAAGGGGTGGGGCTCAATGCCCTACTGACGTGGCCCAGTCAACGCCCTAATCATAACTTAATCATGCCCAGATTAACAGATCAGTTTACAAGCATGATCTAATTATATTTTTGGAATTAATAATTACATCAAACTGCCCAACGGCCACAATTGGCCAACTCAAGTTTTGTCACGTTGTTCTAGCCTCTACAGCACACAATTCAATTGGTGAGGGTTTCTCTCTTGCTCCTCCCCATCCTGAATCTTTTCGCATCCAGCCTTCCCTGATGCGTTGAGGTGGCCTCACATCGTCACCTTTGTGTTCTGTTTGCCCTGTTCCCTAATTAACTATCTTCCCAATTTCTCTTCTGCTCTCCAAACCAGCTGTATGTCCTTACTAGCTGCCTCCCCAATTATGGACAAGCCCTTATAGATCCTATTAAAAGTTCCTGTGGTCATAGCTGCATGGTGACTTTTGCAGGCCGTGGCCACTTTTGCCTACATGGGTCCCTTCCTTCATAAAAAAAAATTACTTATATTTTACGATTATAAATAATTGGTATCTTTATACCAGGCTGGATTATAGTCTTTTTTCTGATTAAAAAAATTGAAACATTTCCATGGATCCCCAGAGTATCATGGCTGTAAGGTTCTCTGCCCCCTCTGTCCACTAGACACATTTGCCCTGGCTGTGGATAGAAAGTAGAGCCTTAAGGAACTGATCCACATTCATCCTTTGGCTTCTGTTCTGACCCAACTTGGTCTGGTGTTTATTTTCACCCTGCTTATTTTCATGCTCTGTCCAATTTCTTTAGAATAAAAATTTCTGCTGAAGTGTCTTCTTGAATCTAACTTTCAGCTTTCCTTCTGGATGCTATCAAGAGAATTTAACTTGGACTCACCTTCTGGAGCCTATTCACACCACTACAGCTTGAATTCACCTTGGCTCCCCAAAACCAGGTAAGGGTCTTTTGTGCCTACTTGTCTGGATGTTGAGATAGCTGTCTGCTTGGCCAACCGTCTTCCCAGCCATCAGTGTTAGATGATGACTCAGGTACAACTGCTCACTTGACCTTGATTAAGTGGTTTCCGTTTCAACTTTGTTTGCAGCAAAACCCTCCTCTCCCACATACACACAAATATGAAATCCTAAATATATAAAAAATTAAAAGGAAGTTGCTTTAACCCACTCAAAACTTGCCTTGCTCCTGCAGGGTGGACACCAATACTCTGTTGGGGATTGAATGGTGTCCTTCACAAAAGCCATGTTCAAGTCTGTGGCAGATTGAGATTATTTTATGGATCCCAAAAAGAGAAATATTATGTTTCTAAACTTATCTATTCCTCTGGGTGTGATACCCTTTGATTGCATTAAAATCATTCCAGGGGCCTTTGATTAGATTATTTGATAAGATTGCTTTAGAGCTTCTGATTGGACTATGTCAATGAAGGGTGACTCAGGTTGAGTCCCCACCCCTTTGCTGGGGCTGTATAAATGGACTCACAGGGACAGAGAGACAGAGAGGAAAAAAGGAGCCAGCATGTTTGATTCTGCAACATGAGAGAGAAGATCGCTTAAGCACCAAGCCCCCAAGAGGCTGAGCCCATGGAGCAGCTCAAGAGGAGACCAGCCCTCCTATATGCTGAACAGCTTATAGCTGAACTTGGGAAGAACACAGAACAGCTAAGACTGATACAGGAGACCCGGAAAGAAACAAGCCCTATGCCTGGTTGCTCACAGCTGAGCTCCAAAAGATGGTAGATTCTGGAGGGGAAGGCAGAGACCTCCACAGAGATTGGTGGCCATCTTGTTTCAACATGTGGCAACAATGCCAGGATTAAAAGCTGACTTTGGTGAGAAACCATCTCTGCTAATGCCTCAATTGGACATTTTATGGCCTCGGGACTGTAAGTTTTACCCCAAATAAATACCCTTTATAAAAGCCAACACATGTCTGGTACTTTGCATCAGCAGCCCACTTGGCAAACTAAAATAAAGTCCTAACTCCCAGTCTTGTAGGTCTGAACTCATTTGTGAACAGGATCTTTGACGATTCTATTGAGGTTTGGCCAAACAGAATGAGGGCAGGCCTTAAGCCAATATGGTTGAAGTCCTCATCAGCAAAAGAAAATGGACACAAAGTAGAAACCAGAGGTCAGTGGAAACCAGAGGAACAGACACAAGAAGAGAGAAAGATAGCCATGTGATGGGAGGCAGAGATGCGAGCCAAGGAGTCCCAAGGATAGCAGCAAGCCAGCACCAGAATGCTACAGATTCCAGGAGAAAACATGGCCTGTCAAGACCTTGATCTTGGACTTCTAGCCTCCAAAACAATGAGACAATAGATTCCTGTTATTTATGCCAGCCATTGTGCTATTTGTCATAGCAGCCCTGGTGAACTCAGTCAGGCATCTCTCCACAGCCTTCAACTTCTCAGGATTTCTACTGGCCTCTCCCAGCTGCTGCCAACTGAGTTGCAGCACCTATCCATCATGTTCTGGACACAACTTGCTATTCGCAGCAGAAACTTGGGAAGTGTATACTCTCCCTTATCCTTGAGCCTTGAATTATAGAGCAGCTGATTCTGAACAATATCATAGGTTATTCTCAGTCACGTACAAGGCTTTACTAAATGAAGTGTCCCGGTACAGAATGTTGAGTATCATGCTTTATTTCTAGATGGCATCCTATAGAGCATGTGTGCCTCATAATAAGAATGCAATTGTTTTCATCAAGAAATACATATGTTCTAAATTATTTTCACTTGGAATAGGAATTCTTTATATTTAACAGGGCCTAAGCATACAATCAATACAGAACACTTACTTATATTAGCCATGTTAAAATATTCATGAAAATACTCATTCTCTTTGCTGCTTCTTAAGCTGAAAATATCATTAATAATCCATTTCCACCTTTTGAGAGTGCATCAAACAGCAGTCTGCAAAGTGAGACAGGCATGTTTAATTGAGCAGCAGTAGGAAATGCACAGTTCTAAATGGACTAAAACTTTAGTGTCTTCAGAAGTTAAAACGTGAAAATAATAGAGACAGAAGATGCAGGATGGAGGAAATGTAAGCCAGCACAAAAGGAAGAAACATCTTCCCTTACCTTAAACTGTTCAATCAGTATAACTTCACATGCCTATCCTTCAGGCCTTCCAGATAATTCAAAAATAACCTTTCTTTTTACTCTCCAATTCTTGGAAATAATGGAAAGTTAAGGGCTTGGCTCAAAGATCCCCACTGTCCAAATTTTTTACCAGTTCTCATCTCCCACTCATGATCTAGAAATAGCCAAAACTTTGATTTATATTGCTGATGCTCTGTCCTTACTAATACAGAAAATGGCTTCAAATTGTTTCATGTAGATAATCACCTAATAAAAGAGCTACTGAAAATCTTCTTTAAGCCGAACTCTTAGGGTTCTGTCAATTGCACAATACTCCTTGGCTATGTAGTACTTTCCCAAAAGAGATATCTTTTGGCTTCTAATTTGCCAGCCAAAGTTGACCAAGCAGGTTACAGTGTGGGCAGGGTCCAATTTATGAACAGGTTGTGCAATTAGTAAATTAATGTGTTAAATAAAGCCATAATCTGGACCTGGAATGTACTTTTCCATGAAACTAGCACATGGTAGTTAAGTTCTAAGGCAAGACCACAAAGCCTGCTTAACCCACAATGAAACAAAAGCAATGTACTAATAATGTACAGTTTCAATCATACTGAACCCTATTTGCAACATTGTGCCTGTAGAAAAATGCTCTCTGAGACCTAAGGGGGAACGGAAAGAATATGTGTTTCTTGAGGAGATAACCACCAGGAAAGAAACTCTTGGGAGTCAAGAAAAATACTTCAATCAACAATAACTTACAAATCTCTTTATTACTTTATAAGAGAAGACAGCTAAGTCAATCATACTCCACAAGGCTTAATTAAGAAACTAAGGACAGTTTTCCCTCATGGGTAGACAGATCAATGCAAGGACTCACCTGACACTTTCATAGTTGGGATTCTTTGTTGGTCAAGTGATTGTATAGACAGTTTGTGATCTGTTGCGCCCTCTTTGCAACCATGCTGGGTGCAAAGGGAAATCTGTAACTGAGAAGCAGAAGCATTTCTTTGGCCTCCATGCTTAGTCTGGCACAGAAGGAAATACTAAAGCTGCTTGCACATAAAATCCCATGTCATACTGGGCTTCCCATGAGCCAGGAAGGTTTCCTGTTGGCCAATCTAGGAAGAACTCACATCGTTAAAGATAATAATGAAATTTTGCCTAATACTTTCCCATAGAAGCTAAAAATGTTACAAGACAGTGGCATTGTGCTTGACCAAGGAATGAAGGGAATGCCCAGAAACTGTACACAACAGTCACAGAAAACACCAGGCAAACCTAAATGGAAAGGCACTCTACAAAGTATTGATTACCTCTCTTCAAAATTTCGAGCTCATGAAACACAAGGAAAGACTGAGGAATGGTCACACATAGGAGGAGAATATGGAGAAATAAGAAGATGCAGTGTGAGATCCTGGATAGGATCTTGGAACAGAAAAAAAAAAAGGATATTAGTTGAAAAACTGGTAAAGTTCACATAAGGTCTCTAGTTAAGTTAATAGTATTATGCCAATGTCAAGTTTTTAGTGCTGGTAATTGTCTTTGGTTATGTAAAATGTTAAGATTAGAAGATTCTATTATTATTTTTGCAACTTTTAAGTAACTCTAAGAGAAGTCCAAAAAAAAGTTTAAAAAATAAAGTAGCAGATAACTATGTTTAAGCATGCAAGAACTCAAAGAATATGTTCCCATGAGCCTTTCCTGAATAAATATTAAGATATGGACTTCAGACCTGTAGAACAACATCGGGCAGAACAATATATGCAGTGTGGGGCTACCAGAAGGAAAAGAAAGCGATAGAGGGGCAAGAAGAATATTAAAGAAATAATGGCTGCAAATTTCCCAAATTTAATGAAAGGCATGAATATATATATCTCCGAGAAGCTCAATGAACTCCAAACAGAATAAATCCAAATTAGATCACACCAAGAAATATAATCAACTGTCAAATGCCAAGGATTAAAAGACTGTGAAAGGCACAAGAAAAAAGTAACGTGTCATATACAAGACAGCCTCAATAACATTAAGTACTACTTTCTCACTAGAAATCCTGGAGGCAAGAAGGCAGTGGGATGACATTTTTTAAGTGCTGAAAGAAAAAAATTGCCAACCAAGAATTCAATATCCAGAAAAACTGTCCTTCAAAATTGAGGGAGAGATTGAGACATAAACAAAAGCTGAGGGAGTTCATCCCCACTACACCATTCCTACAAGAGATGCTAAAGAGAATTCTATAAAGGAAAGGACACTAGGCAATAGATCAAAATCACATGAAGAAATACAGATCTCCTGTAAAGGTAACAACATGGATAAATATAAATTCCAGTACTAATGTATTTTTGGTTTGCAAATCCATTTTTTAAAGGATCTAAAATGCAAATGCATATAAGGTAGTGACTCATCAATGGTTTTGGACTCATAATGTGTAATTATGTAATTTGTGACAAGAACTACATAAAGGTGTAGGGACAGAGGGATTTAGGAGCATAGTTTATGTATGCTACTGAAGTTAAGTTGGTACCAAACCAAACAAGTTTGGAATAGATTTAGGATATTAAATTTGAACCTTATGAAAATATTGGAAAAATCTACACCAAAGATTAGATTCTAAAGGGTTCACTAAAAAATATCAACTAAATACAAAAATAGGCAGTTATGAAAGGATTGAGGGGTAATAAAGCTATAAGAGTTTAAAAGAAGAACAAATAGTAAAATGTCACAAGAAAGTCCTGCATTTTTAGTAGTTACTTTAAATGTAAATGGTTTAAACTATGCTGCTAAAATACAGAGATTGCCAGAATGAATAAAAAAGCATGACCCAACTACATGTTGTTTATAAGAGACTTATCATAAATTCAAAGACAGAAGTAGGTTAAAAGTGAAAGAATGGGAAAAAATACATGCGAACAATAACCAAAAGAGGGTGGGACAGCTATACTAATATCAGACAAAATATATTTTAAACAAAAAACTGTTAAAACAGATAAAGAAGGGCACTATATGTTGATAAAAGGGTCATTTCATTAAGACAATATAACAACTATAAACACATATGCACTTACCAACAGAGGCCCCAAAATATATAAAGCAAACACCAAAAGATTTGAAGGGAGAAATAGATGGTTCTTCGTTAGTAGTAGAAGACTTCAATACATCACTTTCAGTAGTGGATAAAACATCTAGATAGAAGATCAATAAGGAAATAGAGGATTTGAACAGTACTACAAACCAACTAGACCTAGTAAACATATAGAGAATGCTTCATCCAACTACAGCAGAGTACATATTCTTCTCAAATACACACAAATCATTCTCCAGGAAAGACCATATGTTAGGTCACAAAATGTCTCAATAAATTAAAAAATACTGAAATCAAACAAAGTATCTTCTTTGACCACATGTAATAAATCTAGAAATCAGTGACAGAGGGCAAACTGAAAAATTCACAAAAATGTGGAAATTAAGTATATAAAGACCTTGGAAGTCATCATGTGGCCTTACAAAAAGAAAAAACTGGACAAACTAAAATTCAACAATTTTCCTTGGACCCATAAAGGATCTGAGGTTGCGGTTAGTCACCCCAAAATCGGAAAAGACAGAGGCATCATTGAGATGCAAAAAGAGAGATCTGATTACCTGGAGCAGAAACCACTAGAGCCATGAACTGAAACCTTCTACCAGCTGGAGGGAGAGGATTCCTTTTCACTCCATCCCCCTGCAGTATTCCTGTCTCAACTAAAGTGGGGCAGAAAAAATATACTCAACAAGGTCAGGACTTCAAGGAACTAGATTATAAATCTTGCAGTCAGGGAGGGAGAAGGGGGGAAATGTGGAAATAAAAGTTATACCACTGCAGAAACCTTAGTGAAGTTCACAGGCCAGAGACATAGGCCCAGTAAGAGCTTGAGACTTAACCAGAAGATTATAGAATGTTATTTGTCCCCTATATCTTACCCCCCTGCAAACCAGGCTCCTGTTTAATTAGAGTGGATTACAAGTGAATGAGCTGCAAGTCAGTGTCTCTCTGAAGAGGAATACATAAAGAAACCCCAAATCAACAAAAACATCACTAGAGGAATTTGAAGCCTCTGATAACTATAGCTGCAAAAAACATTAAACTCAGTTTAACTTCTAACCAGATTTACTAAATCCTCATAATAAAGGCCTATTTAACTTCTTAACCAAAATAACATGTCCATCTTTCAATAAGAGATTACAAGGCATTGCAAAAGGCAGGAAAGAAACACAGTCCACAAAACCCTTATCAGAACCAGAGTCAGATATGATAGGTTGAAAAAGTAGACAATGTTCAAGAACATATGGATGACATAAGCAGAGAAATAAAAATTATGAGGAAAAAAACATCAAGGAAGAATCCTTTCTTGCTTCCTTGGTTTGCCAGCAATCCTTGACACTCCTTGGCTTGTAGCTGCATCACTCCAAACATTGCCTCTGTCATCACATAGCCTTCCCCCTTGCATTTGGCTGCTCTTTATCTAAATATCTCTCTTCTAATAATGAGATCAGCCACATAGGATTAGGGCCTACCCTAATCCCATTTGGCTTCATTTTAATTAATTGCATCTCCAAGAGTCTATTTCTAAAAAAGTCACATTTACAAGACCAGAGTTAGGACTCAAACATATCTTTTTGGGTAACCCAATTCCAACCCCAAAACTTATTTTTTAATTATCCAGTTCAAATATCACCTCCTCCGTGATGCCTTCCCATATTCCCAGAGACAAATTAATTACTCTGTAAGATTATACCTAATGGTATTTTTATTAATACTTGTCGTGGTGGTTTGGAGCTGTATGTACTTCAGTAAAACATGCTCTTAAGCTTAATCCATTCCTGTGGGCAGAACCTATTGTATGTATGACTTTTTGATGAGGTTACCCTCAATCAGATGTTAATATGTGGCCCACCTCCATCTGGATGGTTCTTAATCCTATTACTGAAGTCCTTTATAAGCAGAATGAAATTCAGACAGAGCAATAGAGAGAAAACCACAGGAAGCAAGAAGCTGAGACTCAGCAGAACCCAGAAGAGAATGAAGAGGCCAGAAGAGGCTGCCATGTGCATTGCCAAGGACCAAGGATCACCAACAGCCAGCCCCTGAAAGCCAGTCTTTAGGAAGAAAGCATCACCTTGATAATGCCTTGATTTGGACATTTTCCCAGCCTCAAAAACATGAGCTAACAAATTTCCATGGCTTAAGCCAACCAACCCATTGCATGATATTTGCTTGAGCAGCCAAGGAACACAAACACTTGCTAAAGCAGTTACCATGTTATATGACAATTTATTTGTTTCCACATTGGTCTGTGATCCTGAAGGTATGCTCCACAAGGGCAGAGGCATGGCACATTGTAGGCACTAAATAAACATGCTGAATAAAATGAAATGAAAATATTAGATAATTTTTGGAAAGGTAATGATAGTCACAGATGCTAATGATGAAGAGAAAGAAGGACATTTTCTGAATGCGAAGAAAACCAATTGAGAGAAGGCTACCAAGATATTTGATTTAACAACTAATTTGGAAGCAAACAGCTTTTGTTGTGCTGCCCAGGAAGTCAGGCAGTCATGGCATTCTGTCCTTCATGACTACAAGAAAAAGCAAGTAGCTAATATGTAATCTCTTTTCAAGGATTTCTTCCATAAAGCAATGTCTAGGGACATTCCTGGTTTTGGTGTTCCGTCTCCCCCATGGCCCACACTATCTACCCTTGTCATTACAGTAAAAGCTCCATCTTCAGCAACTATGCAATGCCCAATATTCACAATTTTGACAGTCATGAATCATCGGAAAACCTCTGTTAAAAAATATGAAAATAATACATTTAAGAGTATGTTCAGGGAAGCGGGTGTGGCTCAGTGGATAGAGCTCCCGTTTACCATATGGGAGGCCCCGGGTTCACTTCCCAGGGCCTCCTTGTGAGGGCAGGCCGGCCGGCCCGCGCTGCGCTGTGGGCTGATGCAGCAAGACCTCACAGCAGGAAGCGGGTGTGGCTTAATCGATAGAGCCCCGGTTTACCATGCGGGAGGCCCCGGGTTCCCTTCCAGGGGCCTCCTTGTGAGAGCAGGCCGGCCCGCGCAGCGCGGTGGGCTGATGCAGCAGGACCTCACAGCAAGGGGGAGATAAGCAGACACAGAAGAAACACACAGCGAATGGACACAGCAAACACAAGCAGCAAGGGGGGTATAAATAAATGAATACATAAATCTTTAAAAAAAAAAAAAATGTCCATCAAAAATTGTTCATTTAAAAAAAAAAATTTAGCAACCAAGACATTAATTCCTTTTTTAATATCATTGTCTATTTCTCTATGATTTTGGTCCAATCTCGGGATGTCAATGCAATGATAATTCTTTGCCTGCTCTCTGGACAGTCTCCAGGTAGACCTGGATGCTTCTGGCTTGGGTCTATCTGATATTCCCCAAGGCATGGTCACAATGCCAGCCATAACAAGTGTGGCAAACCAGAGTAGAGACAGCTGGTCAGGACGATAAGGTGAAAGAGTAGCCTTACCAGCTTGACTAAGGCTTAACCAAGAGTGAGGCAGGCATCCCAGCAGGCCAAGGCCTTGGACCATCAAACTCTCTCTTTCCTCACTTGCATGGGACCTGGACTTGATGATGATGTCTACAGATCCCCATGAGGTCTGTGAAATGAACGGTGTTTCAATACAACTGATGTCCTTTGGATTCCTGTGAATTCTATTTTATGGGTTAAAAACATCATCTCAAAAAGTCCACAGCATAAAAAAATGGCTACAAACTCTTGCAAGGTCCCTTAACCAAAGGACCAAATTTCAGGGGGATATGGATCCCCTGAAATGGAATGTAAATTTCACAAGATATACACTTTTCTGAGAAGATTCAGGGCTTTCAGCAAATAAAACAGGATCTAAAAGGTTAACCCACTGCTCTAAATTGAGGTTTGCTCATTTTGATATGTTCTGGGATAGATGCTTTAGCCACATCCCTCCCCTCCACCACCAAATCTCTATCCACCCAATTTCTAAAATTAAACATTATTTCTTTTTTTCCCTTAAACTTTTTATTTTTAAAATAATTTTAAACTTACATTACATTTGCAAAAATAATACAAAGCCCATACAGAGAATTTCAACATGTCCCCCTAAATCCCAGATCCACCAATTTTAACATTTTGTTTTCCGTATTTGCTGTATCATTCTATTTAGGTATCCATCTATCTGTCTATATGTCTATCAATCTACCTAATTTTGTAAACATTTGAGAATAGGTTGTATACAATAAGGTCCTTTTCACTTATGTAACCACTTTGAGTATAGTTATCAAGTTTGAAGACTTTCATATGATAATAGTTTACCATCGGTATGCCAATTTTTCGTATGTTCCAATAATGTCCTTTGCGGCCTTTTCTCTTCCATTAGTAGATCCAGTCCAGGATCATGTATTGCATTTAATTGTCATTGTCTCTTTAGTTTCTCTTTTTTTTTTTTTTTAATTGTGGACACATATACAATATAATCTTTCCCAACTCAGTTACTCCCAAGCATACTATTCAGTGGGACTAATCACATTCACAATGTTGTGCTATCCTTCCTTAAAACCAGCCATTATCAGAACTTCTCCATCACATCAAAGAGAAAGCCTACACCCATTATACATTAGCTCCCCATCCCCCTCAATCCATACTCTACTTTCTGTCTCTATGCTTTTGCATATTCTAGCTATTTCATATAAGTGGAATCATATAATATCTGTCCCTGTGTGTCTGATTTATTCCACTCAACATGATGTCCCCAAGGTTCAACCATGTAGTGGCATGAATTAGAACTTCAGTACTCTTTAAGGCTGAATAATATTCCCTTGTATGCAGATAACATGTTTTGTTTATCCATTTATTATTTCTTTTAATTTTTTCTAGGTTTATGAAAAGAATGGCTAATAAGTGGTCCACACACTAACTGATCATACCTTTTTACAAATCGACTCTACATGGACTACCTCTGACATTCTCAGCCCAGGGCTTCAGGTGGCCTTGTCTATGTGACATTCCTTCCTTGGGACCTGTAGCAGTTTGAGATTATTTTTGTGACTCCCCCCCAAAAGAGAAAGATTTTATTTATAAACTGACCTGTTCCTCTGGGTGTGATACCCTTTCACTGTATTAAATTCAAAGGCTTTAAGTTTACTTGATTAAATCAATTTAGGGCTTTTGATTTGACCACATCAGTAGGGTGTGACTCAAGGTTGAGTCCCCACACACTTGGTGGGTTGATATAAATGGACACTCACTCAAGAAGACACACGGAAGAGGAGAGAGTTCTGTTATGTTTGATTCTAGGGCCCCGGGGAGAGATGAGCCATTCGCCTGATAGTTTGCAGCTGAAGAGAACAGAGCAGCTGAGCAGTTGAAAAGGCCTGGAAAGAAACGAGCCCTATGCCAGAGACTGATTAATATAGGAAGCCCTGAGAGACTTGCCCAATGCCAGCCTACAACTGAGATTGGAAGATGCTGGACCCACAGAGACTTAAAAGCAGGGGTTCTTAACCTTTTTTATTCCATGGACCCCTTTGCCAGTCAGGTAAAAATGTCAGACCTCTTACTAAGTCCACATTATACTGTGTATAATTTAATAAATATATCACACCCACACCAGCATGTCCCCACAAGAATAATGTGGGTTTTTTTTAAATTTCAATTCAAGCTCACTGACCCCTTGTTGAGAATGCCTGTTTAAGAGGAATAAGGAAGGAGAGCCCAGGCAGAGATCCCTGCCATCTTGCTTCAATGTGTGGCAGCTGACTTTGGTGAAAAAGCAGCCTTGAGGTGGTCTCTTTAGGGCCTTATAACTGTAAACTTTTACCCACAAATAAATAACCTTTATAAAAGCCAAGAGATTTCTGGTACTTTGCATCAGCACCCCTTTGGCTGACTGATATAGGGACATAGCAAGTCATGTTGGGATCAAGACATTTTAATATTTACCAATATTTCCACAAACATTAGGTCATCTTATTTTTACAGTCATTCTGTAAGAATTAGGAACCACACTTTAAAAAGAGTAGAATCCAAGCAATGGTGTGATTTCAGGCAAAGGCCCAGCCTTATCCTGATTCAGCAGGAGAGCTTTGCAAGGACCCCTGTCATTGGAAGGGAGCTGCCTTGGGGAATGGAGGGATGGGAAATATATACTCTCAGGCACTTGGGCTCTCTGGCATGGGCCAATCAGGTTCAGGACCCAAAGGGCAGTGCTCCAAAAAGAGTCGCAGGTGGCAACCATCAGAAGCAGAAGCACACAGAAGCTAAGGTGCAAAGATGTGGTAAAAAAGGATTCTGAGGCACTTGGGTGGAGCATGGACAGTATTTGCAACAAAGAGATTAAGTGATTTTCCCAGGTGACTCTGAAACTAAATACAGGTCTTCAAACTCAGACTATCCCTTTTGAGTTGCATCTTCCATTATCTAGAAATCTCATTTTCAAAATATTTTGTTATTCCCTCTAACTATGTTGCATATCTGAGACCTAATTGTCACTCATTCTGCATGGACCCTATTACAAAGCTACACAGAGTCACCCAAATAAATCCCAAAAGATATAATAATATGCCCTGCTAACTTGATTGCTAAAATAATAATAGGTAACACACTTTGTCATGTCACTGGCAGTAACTATGGCTTCCTTTAGCATGACACAGGCTGGGACATAAGAAGGAGGGACTGATGAATGATGACAGAATGACTTGAATAGAATCTCTGAAGTAAGATGAATTCACAGGAAATGAAGCTTCATTAGCCCAGATGCCTCCATATGGAACTACTTGTTTGGTCAAGAGCTTTCCAGAAAACCATACGAAACCCTGGGAAATGTCTGTTTTGGATGCAAGAAATCTCAAGGGATTTTGTGGATTCAAACCTTTGTCATGGAAAAAGAAACTCAGAGTTTAGCCTGGGAAGTTTGCTTTCTGGGAGGCCTGCCAAACTCAAAGCTGACGTGATTTGCAATAACCTAGTTAATCAACCATAAAAATCAAGGCTTTATCTTTTTTTTTTTTTCTTTTTTTTTTTTTTGAGATAATCACACACTGGAACTTTGAATAGTAAGACTTATTGTTAGAAAGCCATGAGCTGTAGCTAGAGTATATGTTTGTTTAAAAGAATACTAAATGTAAGAATCTCAGTTGCAAATTTTCCTTTTACATAAATATCCAATAGACTGATGTTTCCAGAGACCATTTGCCCATATTTTTAAAAGATAAAGTGACTTCAGAGAGTTATCATGACTTAAACTTGGCTACAGTAATTATTGAATCATTTTTTTAAAAAGAACAAAAAAAACTTGATTTTCACTGTGAAAAGTCAGAATTCATTCATCATTTACTTGTGTAGAGTAAAGCTGAATTTATATGTAAACAAATCAGAATGTTGAAACTAGAACACAGGCAGGCTCTTTCTTACTAGCATGCCTCAGTCAGAGACTGTTACTTCTCTTTATTAATCAGAACTTTGATTAGACAGACTTTCTTAATACGAACTCTTTGGGATCCTCAGCAAAATTTTTATAAAGCGCCTAGCAAAGCAGTTTTGAGTGGCTGGCAGGAAAAGAGGGAATTGAAGAGAGAAGCAAATCAGAAATGTCAATCCCAAGAGAAAAAGTGAAGAAAGCAAAGCTGGGCTTTGGGCTGGCTCTGCCTCCCCCCACCTTCCCCCTTCCCTATAGGAATACCTCATGCTTTGAAGCTGCTCAGGATGCAACAATGGTTCTCAGCCAGAGATGCCCAGCAGAATAACCTCTGAAGCTTAAGAAATAATCACAGGCTCCTGAGACTTCCCTTTCTGGCTTCAGGGCATACTACAGCAGATCCCAAAGTATGACCCAGGGACCCCAAGAGGTCCTGGAGACACTATCAGAGGTCTGCAAGGTCAAAGCTATTATCATAATAATACTAAGCTAGTTGCCTTTTTCACTCTTATTTTCCCTTATGTGTACATGATGGGCAAAATCACAAGTTGAACTCAAAGCAGATTTGAGAACCAACTGTTTTCTATTAAGTCAGACATTAAAGAGATTCACAAAAAGTAAGAGTCACTCGTCTCACTACTATTTTTATTAAGTAAATTATACTTCTTTTTCATAAAATTTAGTTTATGATATATAAGTTTTTTATTTTTAAAATGAATCAATAAGTAAATATTTTGAAATTTCTGTTTTACTTTATAGTTGGTAAACATTGAAAGATATACTCCATATAAATAAAAGGCCTATGGTATCTTCAATGACTTTTAAGAACCTAAAGTGGTCCTAAGACCAAAAGAGGTTGAGGCCTGCTATCATATTAGAATGATCCTCTGGATGAAAAAACAAATACCTTTTACAAAATATAACCTGCATTTTTAGAGGTGGCTTGAGCTGAAAGGCTCAAGAAACAAAGCAAAATCAGATGTCCTGGGAGGTAAGCAAGCATCAAAGCCTGGTGTGCTTTCAAGATACTTGGTAAGCCCTGGAACCCTTGGCTCTGTATTGATGAATGCATAGGGGACAAGAGCTAAAGCTAGGGCACCCTTGATGTGAGAGCTCTAATAGAATGCCTCTGGAAAAACTAGAACCTCAAGAGGTTATGCCCTCAGTATTAGGATGAACAAGAATAAATCTTCCACCCAAAGAGCCAGGGAAGAAATTTTCCCACCTTGATTTTGGTGCCTGTTGGAACATAATGAAAACCAACTCTCTTGATAACGCATAACCACAAAGCAGCTCTCATGATGCAGGGTAGTCCAAATTTATACCACCTGTTTAGCCTGAAAAACCTCACATGGAGAACTTAATCTCCAGGTCTTTGGATGCTGATTCATTCAGATAATTCATAACCAAACAAATTCTCTCCCGAGGATAAAATTTTAATAAATTTCATATAAATCATAAAGAACAAGCAAGTAGATCTGAACACAACCAAATAGAACTTCTGGAAAGAAAAAAATTAATAAACAAATCATATGATAAAGACTTTCAGCAAACTAAGAATTGAAGGCAACTTTCTTAATCTGATAATGGGCATCTACAAAAAGCCCCTACCTAACATCATAATTGATGGCAAAACAATGAATACTTTCCCCCTAAGTTCTGGAACTAGGAAAAGATGTCTTCTCTCATCACTCCTATTCGACATCTTGCTGGAAGTCCTAGCCAGTGTAACAAGGCAGTGGGCAAAAAGGTGTATAGATTAGAAATGAAAATGTCTCCCATTATAGACACAATGCTATTGTCTATGTGGAAAATCTATACTAAACAGTTCCTAGAACTAATAAATGACTTTAACAATCAGAGGATACAAAATCTACATACAAATGTAAATTTTATTTCCATATACTAATAATAAACAATTGGAGTTCAAAATTTTAAAAAGCAATACCGTGTATAATAGCACCATAAAGTGAAATACTCAGGTATAAATTTAGCATAATACGGGAATGTTTTTTATGCTGTAAACCACATGCAAATGATGATGATGATGAAAGAAATAAAAGAACATCTAAATTAATGAAGATACAATGCACATTCATGATTTGGAACACTGAATATTGTTAAGATGTTGTATCATTCAGGGTACAACAAGAGAAACAAAATCAGTAGTAGATGAGAGATAGATAGATGGGATAGACATATGGATATAGAGAGAGAGCTAAAGGGAAGGCTAGAGAGAGAGGGATAGAGAAAGAAAGAGGGGGGAGAGGGAGAGAGAGATGGAGAGATAGATGTAGGGATAGATGGAGGGATGAATGATGGATGGTTGGATGGATGGATGGATGGATAGATAGATATAGATGCATAGAGCGCTAGAGGGAGCTCTAGAGAGAGCAATAGAGGGAGGGATAGATAGGTAAGGTGGAGGGAGTGAGAGAGGGAGCACAAAATGGAGGGAGGGAGCATGTAATGGAAGGAGGGAGAGAGAGAGTTAGAGAGAGATGTAGGGAGAGATAGAAAGAGAGATAGAGGGAGAGATAAAAGGATACAAGGAAGGATGGCTGGATAGACATAGATAAAAGACAGATAGAGATTTATTAAAAGTAATTGGCTTATAAAATTATAGGGGCTGGCTAAACAATTCTGAAATCAAGAAGACAAGCAGTCAAGACAGGAAGCTCACTAGCAAGCTGGAACTGACAGGCATGGGCCAGAGCTATTGTTCAAAGCCATTCAGGAAACAAAGACCATGAGCAGGCTTGAACTCCCAAGACACATCTCAAAGCAGCTGTCCACAAGCAGAATTTCTTCTCTCTTTTGGGAAGTCTCAGTTCTGCTGTTAAGGGCTTTCGACTGATGGAATCAGGTTCACCCAGATTGTCCAGAATAATCTCCCTTATTTACAGTCAGCTGATTAGAGAGGAGCTTTAATTATATCTGCAAAACACCTAGATGAGTTTTTTTAATTAATTTTTTTAAACGTAAACTTTACATATAAAATATAAGGGATTCCCATATGCTCCACTCCCTCCCCCTCCCACACTTTCCCACATTAACAACACCCTTCATTAGTGTGGTACATTTACTACAATTGATGAACACATATTGAAGCATTGCTACTAATCAGGGACTACAGTTTACATTGTAGTTTACACTCTGTCCTGCACAATTTTGTAGGTTGTGACAAAATGTATAATGGCCTGTATCCATCACTGCAATGTCACGCAGGACAACACCAATGTTCCCAAAATGCCCCCATATTACACCTATTCTTCCCTCTCCCATCCCTCAGAACCTCTGGTGGCCACTGCCTTTATGTCAATGATAAGAGTTCTTCCATTGCTAGAATAATAATAAGACTATAGTAGAATAATAATAAGTCTATTTTAGTCCATTGTTCATTCCCCAATCTTGAGGATTTGGGGATGGTGATGCCCACTCTGCTTCTAATTGACAGGAAGCCTAGATCCCATTGGGCAGATGGATGGAACTGTCTTGCTTACAGTTTCAGACACTCTCTGTTCCTTGGGATGGGTGTGGTCCACCATCATCTCCTTGTTAGTTGTCCTGGGTGAGTCCATTGAACTGAAGAGTAGGTGTTGCAACTCTGCTGAAATTCAGGGCTCAACTGGCACATGAATGGACCAAAGATATAAGTTTCTGGGACATATATTTATCAAGTATAATGCTAATTAAAGGTCCAAATAAAAAGGGCAGAAGAGCCATGTGTAGAGAACCTATAAATGAGTCTAACTCTGTTACAGTGGGGCACCGAAATCCTGAGTTGTCTGCCCTGCTTATAGTTTCTGGATGTCTCTAGAGCCCTCAGGAGCCCCACTGTTTGAGACATTGTTTACTGTGGTTGTCAATGAGATCCTGCTGAGACTTGCATAAGTGTAACCTCTGGAATGACATCCTGCCTCAACTTGAAATCTCTTAGCCATAAAAACTCATTTGTATTTTACCATTTCTGCCTTTTGGTCAAGGTCTTTTTCCAGATGCATTGCTAGTTGGTGCTTGGTAATAATCCCTCGGTGCCTGAGAGGCTCATCCCTGGGAGTCGTGTCCCATGTCGGAGGGAAGGTAGTGCATTTATATGCTGAGTTTGGCCTAGAGAGAGTCCACATTTGCGCAACAAGGAGGCTTTCAGGACACAACTCTTAGGCAGTATATAATACTACACTAAGTTCCAATTTCACAAGAAAAAGTTCCTAAGTACAATCATCAATATCAAGGGCCTGGCATAACAGTCTGTCTTCCTTCACTAGGCACTGCCTTTGCACTCAGGGGATTCTTGCTGTCATATTAGAGAAAGTAGCAGAACTCCGCAGAATGGGAATTTGATATTCTTTTGGTTATTGTGTGGATCTCCACCCACCGAGACATAAAAGAAAGAAGCAACAACTCTTCCTTACCAAAGAATTCCAATTAATAACTGTAGAACAAATGGGGGAAATAGAAAGAACACCAAAGTAACCACTGCTTCAGGCAAGATCCACAGATGGATGCTGAAAGCAGTGGTAAACATTTAAGCAGAAACAGTATACTCACATAGTCCCAAACACGTCCACTGATATATTTAGTAATTACAGAAAAATATTAGTTCAGTAACTTTTTAGTAGAGAAATGTGGCAGACATCACCTTGCTCAGGTGACCAAGGTTAAATTCACCAATAAAACATATCAACATCATGCACCCTCTGATATGATGCACTGTGAAGGTCAAGTCACCTCTGGGTAGTCTTTTCCATAATGCACAATCTCAGTCTAATTAAGAGAAGACATAAAACACAAATTGCAGGACAATCTACAATATAAGTGACCAGTTGTCTTCAAAAGGCTGAAGGTCATTAAAGATAAGAAAAACCTAAGGAACTGTAACCAATTGGAGGAGACTAAAAAGACATGACAAGTGAATGCACTATGTGATCCCAGAACAGAAAAAGGCAATTAGTGCAAAAACAGGTGAAATCTGAATAAGTTCTGTTTCCAATAGCTCATAGTATGGTACAGCAAGGTTATTCTCTCAGTTTTGATAAATGGTTTCTGGTCACATAAGATGTTAACACAAGGGAAAGCTGGGTGAAAGGTATACATAAACTCTACTATTCTTGCAACTCTTCTGTAAGTCTAAAATTATATCAAAAATTTAAAAGAGCAAAAACACAATAGAAAAAATAGATGAAGCTAAAAATAAGTTGTTTGAAAAGAGTAATAAATATACTATGGCAAGACAAAAGGAGAGAAAGCACCAAAAAACCCCACAAAAACACAAAAAAAACAAATGCTCCTGTCTTTCGTATCTTCCCCAAAACAAAACTCCCAATTTAAGATGTGGCCCTGAACCAGATACCAGTACTCTTTCAACACAGTCCACAGGAGTTCCTTGGAGCCTCTGAAACAGGCTTATTTGGAAGCACACCTCTGCCTTCATCCCCTACTTTCCATTCACCATCTTACATTATTCATTTCCTTACTTCTCTTTGGTTCCTCTGGTCAAAGTCTTGTTAGATGAGCAGCCAAACAGAACTCAGGCTATCAGTTACTTCGGCACTATTCTTTTCTGAACAATCCTATGCATTAAAGTGAAAAGAAGTAATCAAGGCTTTCAAAACAGTCTAGCCAATTTCTAAGTCCACACGAGTGGCCCAGAGGTCAGTGGTGGGAACAACGTGTTTTGGTTCTCAGAAAATATATGAAATCAGAAAAGAAGGTCTCTAAACCTTCGTCAGTACTTGGCTGAAGCATAGATTCTCAATCCTGGGGTGAAATGGACTTAATGTGGTCTGGATGTTGTACTATTCCTAGTTAATGTTCTCCTCACAAAAGTCCCCAAAGAAGGTAGTTTTATCTTCTTATGCTTTCACTCAGCAAGCTTAGGTCACCTGCTCACAGTCACAAAGCTAAGTGGCAAACAGAGTTTGAAGCTGGGTTTTTCTAACACTTAAGCTCATGAAAATTCTATAACCAAAGAGAAACTAATATGAAGCTTCATTTTACAGTTTGCATTCAGGTGAGTGAAATGATTTTTTACTACCCCTACATTTGAGTTCAGTTTCTTTATTTCTCTATTATGAGTCTCTATCTGTAAAACTAAAGAATGAACTACATCCTCCCATAAAACTCTCTTCTTACAAAGAGAATTTGCATTCATCCTATTTTGATTGACTGATCCTAAGGGTGAGGAATATATGAGAGGCTTTCCACATCTGTATAAATCTAGCCATGCTCAGTATTCATTACGCATGAGCCTTGGCAACGATTCTTTCTTTTCAACATCATAATGCTCCTTGGATCCACTTGGCATCGCAGGGCATTCTAGTCTGAGGCTTACTGATGAATTATGTCCTCAGTGTTTTCTTCCCTACTTAATGTTGAACTAGATTTAATCTTGAGAACTTCTCTAGCCAATTTATTTCCTTATAACAAGTACTGGACCGAATCTCTCCCTTCTGATTCCCTTGGTTCTTTTCAGAGAAATCATCTTGGATTTCTACACCATTCTTGGATTTGAATAAAACCTTCAAAGTCTGTGTGACTTAGCATAATAATAAATACTTTAAATGTAGGTGAAAGAAGCAAAAGTAGAAAGTGCTGCCAGTCCCAAAGGAAAAGAGGGAAGGGGGAAACAGATCTTTGTGGTTAATTGTAAAGAAAAGAAAACCCTTCCTGGTATATATTTTCCCCCTGAGGATCTTAACATAAGATTTTGCAGTCTCTTAATAGTAACTACCCATGAATATCACTATTGTCTTGATTGGTATCAAGGAAATAAAATTTCTATAGTAACTTTTTACTTGGATGTTTATTCATCAACCAAAATTTTGACCCCAGAGTCCAGGCCATAAAACAACCACACAAAGTTGGTTGTTGATAGTTCTTTAAAACCAGTTTTCTCTAAAACAATTCATAAGGTCCACATCACTGAAAAGAGAGCAGGGTCTCAACTCTCAATAAAGACATGGCTGATTGACTAGAAGCAAATGCCACACAATTAACCTTATTTGTAAATACTAAAACTTTTAGTATTTCAATGGACAATAGTGTATAAGACCCCTTTTTCCAAGACCACTGAGAATATTTTCAGCTTATTTTCAAAGCCCTATCGTTTCACTTCATGTTTTCCAGTTGTGGAAATAAAGATCACCCAAATGAGAACACAGGCGATTTAGTCTCTATATAGCTTGCTGTAGCAAGGGAGTAGGTCACCATGACTTGCTTTTGGCAGAGACTCAAAGGCAGGCAGGAGTGGGAAAGCTTTATACTGAATGAAAGGGGAGATTTCAGGCACACCCTGATTGGAGGCTGTTGGCAAGGGGAAGCTAGAGGTGGGCTACGAGAAGGGGGATATCACAGGTGATTGGTTAGGGAAGCATATTTGACTTTCTCTGGTTGGTTCTGAGTTGGAAGAGGGGTGACAGTGGCCAAAAAAATAGGGAAGCTGGCAGTCATTGGTCAAGTCTTGACTCTTCATGGTCAATTGCTGTAGAGGTTGTGTCTTCGTTTCCCAAGCTGTTTCTGCAGAGGCAGTGGGTGAAAGCACATACAGTCTGGCTATTGTCCACTGGTATATATAGACTCTCACATGTAACCATCAACCACCTTTTATCCAAATTTACATGTTGCAGGTACTTGGAATGCTGCTTCTATTTTTTATTCTAAAGAAATCCAAACAATTTATTTCCAAAGACTTAAGTTCAACGAGTTAACAGACTGCTTAGTCAGAAAATGCAGTTTTCTACAGAGAATCCTCACTTCTTAAAACAGTAAGAAAAAAAAAGCATTAAAAGTAAATCCAAAGATGACTACAAGTATCATTTTTCCCGCATAAAGCAGCAAAATTCTAACGCCAGTAAAGAATGCTACTTCAGTAATCCAAGGTTATAAATAAAGACATTGGCCTGGTTTTAACATACACAATAAACCCTCTTCTATAATAAAAATCAATACTATTTTAAATCTATGAAGGTTTTGATATTTCTAAAGTTGTTCAGGTTTTCCCCATTTTCACAAATTTTTACCTAGATTGTTTCAGATAGTACCCAAATGTAAAAGGCAAAATCCCAAACATTATTATTTTTTTTTCCTGATAGCAACTAGTTATAACTAGCTCATTTTAATTTTTGCTGAAGTTTTGATATATTCAAGGACTTAGAAGCTTTGATCTCTGAATTGGTTTTTTCAGGTGGGATACTCATTTTACTGAATCACCAATTTGTCCTACATGCACAAAGTAAATTAAATGAACTACACCTCTGTCTTTAAGCTGTTCACATACATTTGGAATTTAGAACTGGTTTTATTCAAAGCATTCTTTATTGCTAGATACAAGAGAATACATTACTCCGTTCTTCAGAATAGTGCCATTATCTCTTACCTGGAAATAAAGGGAGGTTTGGCTTATTCTCATCAAAAATTTAAGCAATTATCTTAGCAAAAGAAGTAAAATGAACATCTTTTTTAAAATCAGGATTTTTCAAAATGAGGAATAATTAGCACACAACACTAGACCAAAAGAAAGAGACTAAAAGAACCCAAAGCTGACCTGGTTTTCAAGAAGTATATGATTGAGCCAGGAACTACAGTCAAAGGCAAGCACAAAAATCATAAGCAGACAACTGGGTAGAAAAGGCAAGATGCAAAATATTGAAATGAGGGATTGAGTGGAGGGGACACTAATAATTAAGGCTTCTGGAAGAGGGCAATCTTCAGCCAATTCTTGAAGCATAAGTATAGATTGCATTTCTGAAAACATGTTATATAGTACTTAAGATATATTCTACCCAGTGAAGGTGGGTGCAAAAACTCACTTGTCTTCTTTTACTTATTTAAATTCCCAACTCTACATTCTGCCACTATCAAACTCTGAACCTAATTCTGTTTCTAAACGGGATGATAGAAAGGAAGTTTGTTCAGAATTCAGCATCACATCAGCCCAGCTGCCAGTCAGAATATTATTCCTTAGTAAACAATTTAGCCTACTCTATCCTGAAGTGTCTCTTGTTCAACAAAATTTTCCTTCTTCCTTTTCTTCATCTGCCATTTAAAAAACGTCTCCTAATGGGCAGTGTTAGAAAGGCAAGAATAAATTTATCAACATTAACACAAACACACTCACACATACCCTAACTCTTGCAAACGCATTTGCTTTTTAAACCAACTGAAGGAGTGAGTGGTATGATTTCATGTATAATTTGAAATGTTGCCTCAGTTTGCTTCTTCTAGTTATTGCTATCAACTAAGCTCTTGGAATTTACAGTCATTCCTGGGGAGAAGGAAAAAGCCTTTACTTTGCAGCCCCCAAGCCACTCTTTCCAGGGATGGAGAAGTGTTTTCTTGCCTCAATCCCACTGTAATCATCTCTTCCCTAGTCTCTCTTCCCCACACTGGGCTGTGAAATTATCCAGGGCAAGGGGTGAGTTGCTGGCAGTTCCCTACAGGGAGGAAGATGAAAGCCATCTCAGGGGGACTGGAGATTCCCGCTCCGCACATCCGCCCACCTGCATCCCTTCTTCTCCTTGGCAAAGTCCAACGGTCAGTTTTAAGCCATTTAGACTGTAGTCCTCTGGTTTGGCAACAGTTTCATTTGCTTCACCTCCAGAACCAACAAAGCACAGCCAATCATCTCCCCGTGGTGTTGGGCTGAGTAACTACTGAGCACAGCACAGTTCCTATGCGATCTTTAAATAACGTTACGTCTGGCTTTTCCAGTTTACAAGCATTTGGGGACTAAGATAAACGCCCTTGACACCTGCATTGGGCTGGGTTTTGTTGATGAACTTAGACTAGAATAAGCCTGCTTCTAGGGTAGGGTGTGTGGCCCCATCTGTTTAATACTGATTTTATGAATAACTGATAATGAGTGACCAGACTGAAGTCATGCCCCTGAGAACAAGACTGGAAGAGCAAATACTATTTAAACATATATATTAGAGATAAATGGTATCTCTTTACAAAAGCCTGATCTGGTAGTTAGGAGACAGTTTACATTTTTCCTATTAAAGTGATTCATTCTTTGTTGCATTAGCAGCAATAAAAAAAGCAAATCATTAAAGATATTTTTAAAGTATAAACAAATGATTTTCAAGAGCATTAGTAAATACTTAACTACTTGCTCTTTAACTTCAATATCAATATACCCATGATCATGAAATGCAGTCAAAGAATGGGAAAAAAGGAAGATAGATGAAAGAAGGAAGGAAGGAAGGGAGGGAGGGAGGGAGGGAGGGAAGAAGGGAGGGACTGAAAGAAAATAACTTTTGTACTTTTTCAGGTTTACCTGACAGTTTTGTCCTACCCAACACTATAGCTGTATTATCAAAAGGATAAAACAAAAACCCACACGAATTACGACAGGCTCATTATGCCCACAGTAACCCAGATTGAAAGAACGACGGAAAAAGATTAATTCCAAACAGAAATAGAATTAAAAACCAAGGTTCTTTTAGTGGTAAATTATATTTTTTATCACCCTTACTAAACTAAAAAGGAAAATCCTAAACTCAACCAAACTGGTAATTGATGGAAATGCCTTTTAAAGCTGAATGAATGTTTAAAGGACAAGGAATTTGAGTTTTCAGCCCACCATTTCAATGACAGTGTTTTTGTTTTGTTTTTGTCAATGGTTCCAAGGTCTGTGGCCTTGAGCCTAATCTCACTTTAGCACATTTTAATTAAAGGAAAATGTCAAGTGCTGCTCCTGAATTCCACTGTATTATTTTTTTTAACACAGTGCCATGAGCATGTGCTTAGTACTTTGGTATTAACACTTGATTTGGAAACCACTTTGAAGCTTTGAATTTGCATTATCAATACAATAATTTGACACCATTAGTTCCACTTCGTACTAAAAAGTTATTCTTTTTTGGAATTTCCTCGCATTACAAAAAGGTAGAGACATTCAAATAACCTTAACACAAATTCTAGCTCACCAGCCCTTGCGTCCTAATATATTTCTAATGCACACTGCATTTAAAAACATTAATATCTATCAGGTTCTCATCAATTTCACCAATATAATTTCATTGGTCTTGATCATTAATTTCAAATGAATACTGAAGACTAATAGATTGAGCATAATTCACTTTGAGACAGTCTGTATCAACAAATTCTCAGCTGAAACAAATGAAAGGACTTTAGGATTCTAAAAAGGCATAGATTGTGGGGGGAAAAAAGTAATTGGGACATCTAAGCTGTTGTGGGTGAGGCAAAATGTTTCAACCATAAAACCCCCAAAATCAGGAATCTGATAACTCACAGACTGTGACAATATAGAGAAGAACGGTGGGATTCAACAGGGTCTACCACCCAGATAGTTTTACTCTGAGCAGGAAGATTTAGCAGAGGAAATAACACATTTACAGTAAAAATAACAGCATTCTCACACATATTTCCAAGATAGCTTCTATAGTACAGAAGGCACATACCACTCTTTTATATTTGCTTCTGAAAAATGTATGCATTCTTAAAATTTTATTCAGCAGTAAGTGCATGTAGTAAAGCAGAAAGTAAATTTGACTGTTGAAACAGGTGCAAGCAATTCCCTAGACTAATTAATAAGTCAGCTGTAAAAACTTCTAGAGGTGTTAAATGATCTCTTACAGCTCTAATATTGTTATTGAATAATAATAATGTTATAACAAGCCAAAACTGGGATTGATAGCCTGACGAAGTTTAGTGAGGAAAGCAGGCTTTGTTGTTAATTGCTTGCTCAAAATTAAGTGAAAACAGAATGTCTGGGCAGTCCCCCAGTTTCTAAGAAGCTCTCAGCCTATATCTTTGTCAGAGAAAAATGCCACTTCCTCCAGGACACTGGCCATGGACTTTCCTACTCTTGTTCCTATACTTTGTGGTGCTCATTCTAGAGCCTTGTCCATGCAGAGAACAATGACTGACTCTTTATCTTTCAATTCCTGTAACACCTTTAATAAATTTTAAAAAAATTAGAGTAGCTAAGTTGTCCTTTGCACTTTCCATGTGCCAGGCATTGAACTAAACACTGTACTTGCATTAAGTTACATCTTCCTCATAACGTCCTTGAAGAAGGTGGCATTTTTATCACCAATTTTCTATGAGGAAACAGAAACACAATCTGACCCAGATCATCATTGGCAAATGCTGAACTGCCTCTAACTGTAACAGGCTAGATGTCATTTTTCTTGAGCTGCTAACTCAAATACTATAAAAGGTATTAAACAAAAGAAATTTACTGGCTCAACTGTTTTGAGGCTCGAAGTTCACCCTGGAGGCATCAGCAAGGTGATGCTTTCTCCCCAAAGCCTGTAACATTCTGGTGTTTGCTGCCCGCAATTCTTAGGGCCCCTTGGCTTGTGTCCCTGCTTCACATCCCATCGCCACATCCTCTCCTTTCTCTTCCCAGTTCCTTGGACTTCTGGCCTCCCCCCACTTCCGGCTTCCAGCTCTTCCCCGTGGCTTTCTCTAACATCTGAATTTCTTCTACTTATAAAGGACTCGAGTAATCAGAATTAGGACCTACCCTCACGCACTGAGTCACGCCTTAACTAAAAATAGCATCCTCAAGAGGTCCTTTTTACAATGAGTTCACACCCCCACAGCAATGCAGATTACGATTAAGAAGCTGTCTAATTTGGTGTACATAATTCAATCTGCCACACTAGACAATTAAATTTCATGAACATGCCTAGATCTTATATGAGCCAACCAACCAAACTTATCCCATGAAGAGTTTACTAAAATTCTCCCTACCTTTGACAATTTATTCTTCTGAGAAGTGTGTGTGTGTGTGTGTGTGTGTGTGTATGCGTGTAGGAATCTAAACGTATTTAGCTTCATGAAATGCAAAGTAATTGTCAGAGCTTTAGGGCTTTGTAGCAAACTAATTAATTTTGGCATAGCGAGATAAACTGGGATAGAAGCTCAGGTCAACCTAACTTGTGCCTCACTGTACCATACTGTCAATAACAAAAAGTATCAGTTAATTCCAGTCCTGACAGAAAAGTTGTCACTCTGTGTGGCTATGTGAAGGTGCCATCAGAAAAAAAAATAAATAACCTTTTCAATTCTTTGAACAAAGTTACTACTCTTCTTGTTTTTCCTCTTTTTTTATAATCTTTCAGTATATCATTCCCTTTTATTCACATGGTCGCAAAATAGTTACAATTTTGTGCATTTTGTGTTCGATTTTTATCTGCTGCCGTAACGAATTACCACAAACTTCAACACAACACAAATGTTACCTCACGGTTTGTAGGTCACAAATCCGAGTTGGCTTGGCCGGTATCTTGGTGATATCAAGGCTGAAATAAAGGTCTGAGTGGGATGTTCTCCTTTGTGAAAGCTCTGGGCATGAATCTGCTTCCGGGCTCCTTCAGATGTTGGCTGAATTCAGTTCCTTGCAACTGTAGCACTGAGGTCCTCCTTCCTTGTGGGTTATCGGTTAGAGATCTGCTTCAGCTTCTAGAGACTTTCCACATTCCTTGACTCATGGCCCCCTTCCTCCATCTTAAAGCCAGTCCCGTGGGTGGAGTCCCTGAGACACTCCAAATCTCTCTGAACTCCCCCTCTGCCTCTTCACACTGATGCCTTCCTTTCAGTCTTTCAAGGTCTCGTGTGGTTACACAGGGCCCATCAGGGTCATCCAGGAAAGCTCCCTATTTTAAGGTTAGCTGATTAGTAATTTAGTTCCAATCTGCAAAGTCCCACAGCAGTACCTAGATTCGTGTTTGATTGAATAACCAGGGGACAGGAATCTGGGGAGGCATCTTTAGAATTCTGCTAATCACACATGTTGACACCCAAGATATAAACATGAGTATGCTTTCTTAACCAGAAATGAGACTTTTGTTTTTAATTTTGTAATTCCATATTCTGCACTTTTGAACCTAATAATTATGTCGCCTATTAAACACAGATACATTGAAATTAGGAATTTAGAAAATCATAATTTACATAAAAAGGTGCCTTCATCAGTGAGTATATTGCTTTATATGATATCCCTTTATGATTCTTAAGTACACTAGATGATTTGAATGATATATATAGGCAAATATATTAATTGACTTAGAGATCATGGTAAGCTATGTGTGTTTGGTAAATTACTCTCGTAGAATTATGGCCATCTAACAATTATAGACAATATCATTCTCTTTAATGATGTGCTTTAAATGGAAAGCATTAGAGAAATTATTGCAAAAACACTATACATTAATTTGCTGATCATTTTTTTCCTTCACTATCAATAAAGCTGCTTATAAAACTAATTCCCATATCATTACTAACTTTTGTTTCAGTTTTTACATGCAACATAATGATACAAGTTTGCACATAGTATAAACTAGGCAGGATAATATATATTTCCTAAAGATAAACTAAATTAAGTAAAATGTACAATCGATCACAGTTATATAGTGCTTATGAATAGTTTAAGGAGTTATGAGGATTTCTTGTATTCTAGAGAAGTAATCAAGTGTCCCCCAAAAGCATTTTTTGGCAGTATGGGGTACACAGTAGCGTTCAGCTGAATGTGAATTTCAGAAGAATCTGTTGAGTGAGCGAATGAATGAATTTTCATGGTGGCAAGAACTCCACATTTTGTTCATTTATTTGCTCTATGAAATGATGGAAGAATTAACCTTTGTTTCCTCATGTACGTTATAGCTAGAGGACATCTAAGACGCCTTCTTACTTCACATACTATGAATCACAATACACAATAATGTATATTGAGCTGTCTTTTTCCATTACAGATGTTCATAAATGTTCAAACATAGCAAAACCGCAAATAGAATTTTTCCCAGGTAAAATTTAAAAAGCAACTAAAATGGGTTTGCCATAAGATTTTATCAGGAGCATGAGAAACACAGTTTGCTTTCAGTTACAGTTATATGTCCAAAAATGCTGTTAATTCTCAACAAATGTATCAACAGCCCTAAACTGGGAGACAGAGGCAGTATGGTGAGGAAGAAAAGCTGTGACATTTCTGGCACTTTACTAAAGGCAAAACATGTTTCCAACCTCGCTTTCCTAATCTGTAAAAGGGCCTGGACTCTCTAAATGGACAATTCATCTTAAGGATCAGTCTCACTGCTAGAGGATAAGTGGCTTCCCGTAGCAGGAGTCTCTTGGGAAGTGGAGTGTGTTAGGACTGGCTGCAGGCAGGCATGGGCTCCTTGAATGAATGAATAAATGAATAAATGAATGAATGAATGAATGGATGGATGCAAACAGAGATTTGGGAGATAATGGTACACAGCCTCCACAAATTAAATGGCAGTGTGTGCCCAGATCAGTATAGAGACAAATGTCATTCATTTAAAAATCTTTAGTTGGGAACGGATGTGGCTCAAGCTGTTGGCACCCATCTCCCACATGGGAGGTCCCAGTTTCAATCCCGGTCCCAGGTCCTCAAAAAAAAAAAAAAAAAACTCAAGCAATCTTTCTGATGTGTGAAACTTTCAGTGTTCACATTTCCTCTCCTCTTACATTTCCGCTGCTACAACGAAAGGCCATTTCCTCTTGGTCTGTCAACAGTGGAAATCGAAAACAGCTGCTCACCAGTCCTTTGGATAATAGGTGTTCTATGTGTGTTGTGCTATCAGGTCTTTAAGGTCACCTTCAATACCTTCAGAGGTCATAGAGGAAAAACATTTAGGAGCTGAAAGGGGCCTCCGTAATTATCTAATCCAGCTTCCACAGCTGGCAGGAGGCTTCCATTGAGGCAGTCCTTTGGCCTCTACACCAGCACTTTTAGAACAGGGAATTCACAACCCCACAAGGCAGTACATTTCATGTTTTGGTTTGGAGTATGTTCTGGGGCATCAACAATGTTCTATTTCTTGACCCTAATGGTGATTTCATGACATTCACCTAATAATTTTATCAAACTGTGCATCTATGTTGTATGCACTTTTCTGAATGTTATATTTTGCAGGTGTGCCCATTGGGCCTTTTACTCTAAAAAATGTGCATGCATACATTTTGACCTAGCAATTCACTTTCTAGAAAATTGCCCCAAGCAAATAATCAAGAGATTTAGCCTAATGTATATTTAATGCAACAGTGGTTATAATAGGGGAAAAAACACAAACTAATGCCCAAACTTAGATTGAGTAATTTATAGAATATGTAAATATTAGTTGAAATGATATAGAATTCATGATTTGCTGCTGTATATAAAACAATAAAATAAGATCCAAAGCTGTGCAATTAATTTTTTTTTTAATCTGAAAAATATTTCATTGAAATATTAGCAGCATTTCTCAGTGGCAAGTTATGGTTTATTTTCTTCCTCTTTTTCATATCTACTTTTAGCTTATTCTATAGTGGATATGCACTTTTTTTTTTATAATAAAAATATATTAATAAAAATAAAAACTATTGGCCAGTGGGGGCCAATTTAAATGTATCAGGGATGTTGGCCCCTGTGGCCTCAATAGAGTCTTTTCTTCACTGCAGACTAAATTTTTTATGTCCATTGTAAGAGCAACTATATGACACTGTCTGAAAAAGAGAAATAGGGGTAGTCTAGTTAAATATAAGATTAACAGATATATTGGTTCACTTTTTAACTTTAGGCATTATCTATTGATTTCTCACTGTAGAGGTGAAGCTTTCTCTCTCACAAGCACATCCTTGCCTTTGCATATTCTGTCCCCAAAACTTCCCGATACAGTCATATCACAACTCTGGTTATAAATATTTAGTGTTTACATTATCATGATAATGAATATAATAATCACAAGTGAGTCACCTAGTATCTTTTCCTGTAAACCTTCTTGTTTTCCTTGGAGCTAATAATTGTTTTTATATATTTCCTGAGTTTTCAATGTTCTTCTCACCAAGTGTACAAACCTCCTTTCAATTCATCCAACACCTTCTGTATTTATCAGGTTAACAATTTCTTTAGGAAATTCTTCCCTGAGTTTCTGGCAGCCTCTAACCAGATCTAGTTGCTTGCACAGGATCACTTGAATCATGCTGGGTATTTCTTTCACTTCTCTCTTTTGTTAGACCTTCTGTTTCTTGGACCCCATAACTTCCTCCTTCTTGGTTTACTCTCATATTTTGATGGAATACATTCCTTTGTAGCTTCCTGAAATGGGATGCATGGGAAGCAATTTTTTTAGATTTTGAATGTCCCAAATTGTCTTTATGTTACCTTCTCACTTAATTGATGGTTTATCTAAGTGTAGAATTCTGAGTTGGGGATCATTTTCCTGCAGACTCTTGAAGGCATTGCACCCGTCTTCCAGTTTCCAATGTTCATATTGACAGTTCTGATAGCAACCAGATTCTTGAAATTTCATATGTAATTGATGCTTTGAAAAATGTTATAATCATCACTTTGCTGAGTGTCTCCTTCTTTCGGTCCCCAAATTACCAAAACTGAATCAAGAAAAAATAGATATAACCCTCACATCTATAGCTAACAGATTTTTGACAAAGGTTCTAAGTCAGGAAAGAATTCTGTTTTCAACAAATGGTGCTGGGAAAACTGGATGTCCATTTTCAAAAGAATGAAGGTGGACCCCTACCTCATACCATATATAAAAGTTAATTCAGAATGGATCTGAGACATAAATATAAGAACCAGAGCTAAAAGAAAACATAAGGAAGCATTCCTAGGACTTTGTGTTAGACACAAAGCACAAACAACAAAAGAAAAAGAACAGATGAATGGGGCCTTATCAAAATTTAAAACTTTTGTGCCTCAAAGAATTTCATTCTGAAAGTAAAAATGCAACCCAAAGAATGGAAGAAAATTTTGGAAACCACATATTCGACAAGGGTTTATTAACCAGAATATGTAAAGAAATCCTAAAACTCAACCACAAACAAGCAACCAAATTAAAAATGGGCAAAAGACTTGAATAAACATTTCTGCATAGAATATAGACAAATGGTTAAAAAGCACATGAAAAGATGTTCAACATCATTAGCCGTTAGGGAAATGCAAATCAAAACCATTATGTGATACCATTTTACACTACCTAGAATGGCTACTATTTAAAAAAAGGAAAATTGCAAGTGTTGGAGAGGATGTCAATAAATAGGAACACTCATTTATTTTTGGTGGGAATGTAAAATGGTGCAGCCACTGTGGAAGAGCCACTGTTTGGTGGTTCTTCTGATAGTTAAGTATAGAATTACCATATGAGCCAGCAATCCCATGTCTAGTTATATACCCAAAAGAATTGAAAGCAAAGGCTCAAACAGATATTTTCACACCAATATTCATAGTGACATTATTTATAATAGCCAAAAGATGAAAGCAATCCAAGTGTCTATCAACTGATGAATGGATAAACAAAATATGGTATATACATGCAATGGAATATTATTCAGCCATGAAAAAGAATGAATTCTTGATATATGTGACAACATGGATGAACCTTCAAGACATATGTTGAGTGACATAAGCCAGACACTGAAGGACAAATATTGTATGATCTCACTATATGAAATAAACTAGAATATGCAAACTCATAGAGTCAGAATCTAGAAAACAGGTTATCAGGCACTGGAGTGAGGGTGGACAATGGGAGTTAATGCTTAAATTGAACAGAGTTTCTATTTAGAGTGATGGAAAAGCTTTGGTAAAGGATGGTGGTGATAGTAGCACAATATTGTGAATGTAATCAACAGCATTGAATTACATATTTGAATTAAAAGGGGAAATTTTAGGTTGTATAAATATTGCTAGAATAAATTTTTTTAAAAACCCATAGGAGTGTACAACACAAACAGGGAACCCTAATGTATACCACTTACTGTATTTAATAGGACAATTATAATAGTATTCTTTCATCAATTGTAACAAATGCACCACACTAATGCAAGGTGTTAATAATAGAAGAGGTATATGGGAACTCTGTATTTTCTGCATGATTTTTCTGTAAACCTACAATCTCTCTAATTAAAAATAGAAGAAATAGATAACTTGAATAGAGCTCATTAATTAAAGAATTTGAATATATAATTATAAACTTTCTCACAAGGAAAACTCCATCCCAGATGGCTTCACTGATAAATAAATTCTATCAAATATTAAAAGAAAAATAATATAAAGCCCACAGGCACTCTTTTAGAAATTAGAGAAGAAAGTATTTCCATCTCATTTGGTGAAGCCATTATGACTCTGATCCCAAAACCAGACAAAGTCATTACAGGAAAACTACAAACCAATACCTTTCATAAACATCAACACAAAAATCCTTAGCAAAATATTAACAAATTGAATCTAGCAATATTTAAAGAGCCAGTACGTCATGACCAAGTCATGTTTACCACAGGAATTCAACATTCACTTAACATTACAAAACCAATCACTGTGATTCACCATATAAGCAGACTTTAAAGGAAAAACCATATGATCATCTCAATTGATACAGAAAAAAGCATTTGACAAAATTTAACACCCACTTAAGACTGAAATTCTCAGCAAACAAGGAATAGAAAGGAATTTTCTCAACCCGATAAAGAAGCTTGTATTACATTTCTATTGTTTGGCACTAATCTATAAGTTCACTGTAATTTCAATATAAATTCCAGCAGCCTTTGCTATAGAAATTGATAAGCTAATTCTAAAACGTATATGGAAGTAAAAGGACCTGGAATGGGCAAAACAATTGTGTAAAAAAGGAACAAAATTATAAGTCTTACACAACCTGATTTCAAAAATTAAAATTTAAAGTATATTTATCAAAACAGTCTGGTATTAGCATGAGGATAGACATATAGATTAATGGGAAAGAATAGAATCCAGAAATAGATCTATACTTATATAAGGCAATAGATTTTTAACAAGTGCCAAGATAATTCAATGGTATGGGAACAAGTGTATATCCATATGTAAAACAAAAATGTGAAATGAACCTTGACCCTTAACTCATGCCAAATACACACATTAACTTGAAATAGATCATATAATAAAACTTAAACTATCAAGCTTGCAAAGAAAAATATGGGAAAATTTACACATGAATTTGAGGTAGCAAAAGATTCTTAGATAGGACACAAAAAGCATAAATCATAAAATAAAATTATAAATTGGACATCATCAAAATAAAAAAAAAATCTGCCTTTCAAAAGACACTGTTAATAAAATGAAATGGCATTCCACAGACTGGGAGAACTTAGCCACAATACATAAATCTCACAAAGGCTTATATCCAGAATATATTAAAATCTCTTACAATTCAGTAATGTGAAGACAAAAAAAA
>JAQZBX010004425.1:0-19040 GCA_029593785.1 Cabassous unicinctus | reverse complement strand
CACAATGGAATGATACTCAGTAATAAAAATAAATTCACTACTTATACATATAACAACATGGATGAACTGAAAACTATACTAAGCAAAAGCAGTCAGATGCAAAAGTATATACTGTTTGATAATATTTACAAAATTCTAGAGAAATCAAACTCAGTATATAGTAACAGAAAGCATATCAGGGCTTGCCTAAGGTTTGCGATACAGGTGGGGCTGGATTGAAAATGTGCAAGAGGGAAGTTTTGGTGGGTGATGGGCTTTTACACCTCTTAATATTGGAGGTTACATGGTTGTACTTACTTGTCAAAACCCATCAAACTGCACGCTTAAAATGGGTGTATTTTTGTATGTAAATTATAACTCAATAAAGCTGATATTTTAAAAGTGTATGTATAGAAACAGAAAAGATCCAAAAGTACATATACCAGGGCTGCTATCCCCAGGAGGCAAGATTAGGGCTGATTTTTACTTTCTTTCTTCTGCTTTAATTTTTCCAAACTGAGAATATATGTCAGTGATAAAAAAGTGATTAAAATAAAAATGACAGTAATTTATTTTTTTTAAAGTCACATGGACACTTTTCTGATCTCATGAGAGCAAGGGCAGGCTGATTCATCTCTTTACCATGTACTGAGCCCAGCACCCTCGATCATGTTTGATGGGTGGAGCTGAAATGTTAGGTTCACTTTGGTTATCTTCCATGCCTAGACTCCCTTTCCTGTTTCCTCTTGAGAATCATTTGGAAGGTTCTCCATCAGTGCTCTTTCCCGGGCCTTACCTAATACCCAACTCAGTTACATCGTTTTATAATTCTACTGGGTGCCTTTCTCTTCCCACTTCAAATTTCAGGTGACAGCCTTCCTATTCTTTAGGAACTCTGCCTTCCCCTGTCTTAGCAGACTCTAATTCTTCTGTAAGACCTAGGCACAGGGAAGCAGATGTGGCTCAGGTAACTGGGCTCCCGCCTACCACATGGGAGATCGGTGGTTCAGATCCTGGCGCCTCCTAAAGAAGACAGCGAGCTGGCACAACAGGCAGGTGCAGCGAGCTGACCCAACAAGAGACTCAGGGAGGAAAAACATAATGAGAGACACAACAAAGCAGGAAGCAGAGGTGGCTCAAGCAATTAGGCACCTCCCTCCCACATCAGAGGTCCCAGGTTCAGCTTCTAGTGCCTCCTAAAGAACTTCCAGGTTCAGCTTCTAGTGTCTCCTAAACAGACACAGCAAGTGCAAACAATAAGGGGGTGGGGAGAAATAAATAAAATAAATCCTTAAAAAACAAAGAAAAGACCCAGGCAGGTAGCAACCCTCTATAGGGAGTCACCAACTTCCATGGAAAGCACCTCCTCACAGTACATTGCTGTAAGTTCCTTGGTGATAAGAGTAACTACTTCTTCTGAAGTTTCTGATACATGCTTCCTGGGAAGAACCTCTGGGAGCTCCTTCTGTGCAATATTCTGCTATTTCCTTCACTCCTTGAAATCTTTTTTCCTCCTTTGGCTAGTTTCTGCTATTGTTTTCTGAGATTAGGAGGAATCTTTCATCTGCCTGGAAAGTTAGAAGATAGAAAAGAGTTACTTAATCCTTTCCTTTCCTCATTCTTCTGGCTCAGAGCAGTTTTGCCTTTGCATCATGGGCCTTTGGTGAACAGATAAAGAAAGTATCAAATGTATCCTGCAGAGCCCGGGGAGCAGATCCTTCTAGGCCAGGGTGACAGGTCTGATACATTGTATCAGGATCATGGAGTTCTTCTAGGGAAGAGGAAGTTAACTTCTCGCATACCAAGAAGAGAGCCTGACATAGGGTAGCTCTCTGGCCAAGGCTCCCCTGTATTCCCATCTTGTTTCACGGTGCCTCCACTGAAATGATTTTTTTTTTTCCATGAAAATCTTTTAAGCATCATGTCGACAAATCACCTGGAAAAATTGCTGAAAAAGATGCCATTTCCATAGAATCTGGTCAGGGGAGTTAGACCTCTACCTAGCCATGTAGATGCTTGTAGGTTGGGGGTAGGGTGGCACCAGAGAGGCCAGGGGCTGGGGAGGATAAAGTTCCAGAAGCACTGAACCACTGGGTCAGGTCAAGACGCAATGGCTGGGACACAGCTTAGGGCAGTGGACTTCCATTCCTTAGTACAAACCACTCACACCAGAGAAGGGGCAAGGAAAAACTCAACCACCATCTCCCCTACCCTGTTATGGATTGAATTGAGACCCCAAAAAGATATGTTCAAGTCCTAAACCACCCCTCTGCCCTGCCCCATTCCCCATCTGTCTTGTGAATGTGATCCTCCTTGGAATTAGGATCTTTGAAGATGTGCTGAGGCCAAATTGGATCAAGGTGGACCCTGATCCAACATGATCAGTGTCCTTAACAAGGCAAGGAAATTTGGACTCAGAGAGAAGACAGCCATGTGACAGAGGCAGGGGTGATGCCATGACACAAGCCAAAGAGCTCTATGGATTACCAGCAAACCATGGCCAGAACCCTACAGACTTCAGAGAGCAAGGCCCTGTTGACACCTCGATTCAGATTTCCAGCCTCCAGACCTGTGAGATAATAAATTTCTGCTGCTTTAAGCCACTCAGTTGGTGGGACTTTGTTATGGAAGCCCTAGTAGACTAAGACACCCCCTTATATTCCCAAGTACCTTGTCTCTTTTAAGCCAAAGCAACTTCTCCGTCTCACTGCATAAAAGAAGGGAGCTTAAACTTTGCATCAAGACCAAGTTACACCACTGCTTTGGGTCTCCAAGTTTCAAAATGGATTGTGTTCTCTGACTCACTCTTGCAGAGCCCTCCCTGCTACTCAATCAGGTTCTTATATGGAACTTAGTCCTGGTATCTTTCACTTACTAATTTGCCATGCTCCCAGGGAATCCAATAGTTAACATGACATCACCTATTCTTCTGTTATTCCTGATGACTGTTACTTGACAATCTTCCTCCAAATCCCCGACATCACCCAGCCCACTGATCTTTGCTCTACTTCTTCAAGTCTTTTCTCTTTCTTCCAGGGTTTTAAATACCTAAGCACATGTTTATGAGTGGGGTGCAGTTATATTGGTTCGAATTCTACTTAAATATGATGCACTGGCTTCTTGACTCTAAGTATGTGACACGAAAATATAGTAATCTCTATAGGACCGATACAGTTGCATGGTTCTATGGAAAGATAATAATTTTCAATTACTTTAGTTCTTATGGAAAAGGCTAAAACTGGGTTTAACTCTAACAGAAAAATCTGTGGGGTATGAAATGTGCTAGCCTAGCTCGGTCACTCACTATCAGATTCAATATTTGAGAAGAGCATCTATAAATGATGCAATGAGTCTTCGAATTGTGGGAAAATGGTGGGAAACCCTTTATTCATGCATTAGGTGTGTTCCATGATTGAGTTTTCAGTACTGAGTAGAGGATTAATGGGAGAAAGATAAAGCACAATCAACACTATGGCAATTTCAAATTCAAAGACTGTGGGAATGCAGTCCTACCATCTTTTCCTTTGTATTTCCTAATACATTAAAAGAAAAGGCTTTTTAACATGTTTTGTCCATTTTCAGTATGATAAGCAATATGTAGGATCATGTAACTTAAACAGCTACTGACCACAAATTTTTAAGACCTTAATGTGTGATCTCTTCCATTTTCAGTTCAATGCTCTTTTGTTTGCCTAAGAGAAATCCAGCAGTACTTTAAAGTGTGCCCAATAAGATTGCCTATTATAAATTCCTAATTAGATATAAGATTGAAGAATCTACTAATTCATATGAAAACTACTATTTTGTCTGCAGTACAAGACTTTGGTATTATAAAATATTTTTGAATCATGACTTTCTTCAGTTACATGAAAACAGGAAATTAATTTATTCTAAAAAGGAGAGAAGTATATAATCATAAAATAAAATAATTCAAACTTAAATAATGCATTATTGTTTATGAAAATTTCTTAGTATTTCAGGAAAGCAGGCTCACAAATATGTTAACCCTTAAGATAAATTAGAATGAGATATTGGAAAATAAAATCAATTCAAAACATATGTATAATTTCCCAACTTTCCTAGTTCAATCAGAATTTATTTATTTGGGGAGTGAAAAATATAGTAAGTGTCCTTCAGCATCCTTCCCTAGGAATTAAAAATAAATCTGTGCTTTATAAATATTATAATGCATATATTTCTGAAATTACTGAAGAATATTCGAATTTGCTCATTAAACTAATGAGATAAATAGGTTTGATATGTTGACAACTTAAACGTGTAATTTTCATTTTCATCAAATTTATTAGTCTTCATTCTCAGTGTATAATAGGTAGCTATTCTGGGATTGATTGGCACTCATTATTAGGAAGGAGAAAGCATTACGCAGCTAAAGAATCTTTGGACTATGGTGACAATCTGTTATCTACACTCAGAAAAAGATGCCATCAATGATCCTAGCCCCATGTAAGAATACTCTATAAAGAAGTTACCTGAAAGGGACTTTCTAGTTGTGGGATTCTGTAATTTTTATGATTCACTTAAATCACACTTTTTAGTGGAACAGAACAGCTACCCTGAAAGCTTTGTGCAATACTTGGAGTTCATACTCTTCTCCCTGCTGGGAGTTTTGAGATGGTGTAATAATCAGCACCACTCTTCCCTACCAAAGTTCTGAACAATTGAGAAATAAGACAATGGAATAAGGTGGATGAAGAAGAAGGCATGGTTGGAGAAAAGTGGCTCATATCCTCAGGCAAATGGGCTTCTTTTTAAAAATTTATTGAACATTTTCTTTTCTTAAAAGGAGGTACCGGGAATTGAACCCGGGACCTCAAACATGAGAAGCAAGTGTTCAACCACTGAGCTACACTTGCTCCCCCAAATTGGCTGCTTAATACTGAACCTGAGAATTCCTCCGTGGCAGCTTGTGACCAGGGCAGGTCTGCCTTTCATCTGCCTCTCCCGCTTCTCCCTTACCCTTCTCTTCTCTGGAGAGCCGGCCTCTGGAGGGGCAGTTCTCGATAAGCAACTCACCCCCAAATGGAAGTGGCTGGGCTAACATGTTCAGATTCTCCTTCTGAAATGCCCAATGTGTCACTCCATCTCTCTAGGGATAGAATTAGTAAGACACACACAGACGAGCTGACGTTTTCCATATGGAAGGACACCTCAGGGTGACTTTGTCTTCTAATATTGTCCTGGGGAAGATTTTAGTCAGCTGAGTCCTGCTTTAGGGTTTGGGTCTCTGACTGTGTCGTTTTTCTTTGTCTCATCCCCTGGAGCACTAGTTGGTAAGGATGGCATGGGACATTGAATGATGTACCCCAGTTTAGGCAGGTTCTTAACCTTAATCCAATTTCTGTGATGTGAACCCATTATAAATAAGACCCCTTGAAGATGATATTTTTAGTTAAGGTGTGGTCCAACTGAATGAGGGTGGGCTTTAATATGCATTACAGGAGGTCTTACAAAAAGAACCCCAAAGTTGCAGAAGCCATAAAGAAGAGGGCTTGGCCTTGTGACAGGAGGAAGAGATGCAGTCAAGGGACCTCAAGGGCTGCTAGCATCAGAATGCTACATATTTTGGGGAAAGAGCAAGCCTTGCCAATATCTTGATTTTGGACTTCTTCTAGCCTCAAAATTGTGAGCCAATAAATTCCGGTTGTTTATGCCAACCCATTGTATGGTATTTGTCATAGCAGCCTGGCAAACTAAAATAGATAGTGAAAGCATATTTAGGCCATGTGGTAAAGAGCATCGTGATGGATTGGTAGTATCTGCCATGTACAGGCCTAGGAAGGTGTAGCAGTTTGATATTGTTTATGAAATCCAAAAATAGATATTGGATTATGTTTGTGAACTGGTCTTTTCTCTGGGCATATTAGATTATGTTGGACTCAGAGGTTTTGCTTTTATTTGATTGGGTCACGTCAGTAGGATGTTGAGTCCCCACCCTTTTGGTGGGCAAGGACTCACAGAGAAATCACATCACAGAGAAGGGATGCTGGAGTTTTTGCACTGGAGCCCCAGAATAAGCAAACAGAGGAGCACAGCAGCTGAGCCTGGAGAGAATCGAATCCCAGGAAAAGAAGAACCCAGGAAGCCTGAACTCCTGTCAAATGTTGGCAGCCATCTTGCTCCAACACGTGGCCATAGACTTTGGTGAGGGGAGTAACTTATGCTTATGGCTTGGTAACTGTAAGCTTCTACCCCAAATAAATACCCTTTATAAAATCCAACAGATTTCTGGTATTTTGCATCAACACCCCTTTGGCTGACTAATACAGAAGATAAGTGAGTCTGTGTCAGCAACTTCCCACCTTAACCTCTGGGGCCTAGGAAAGCTGCATAATCTGAATTCCAAATCCTGCTCATAATTTCTCTCTAAAAGGGTTTCTGTTGTATCTTTCCACACTCAAAAACTCTTCAAGGATTCCCCACTGCCTCCTGGTTAAGGATCCAATGCTCAGCTTCAATTAGCAAAAAGACTGTAAATCACTGGAAAGGAATAGAAATGGTAAAAGCACATCGCAGCATTTGTAACTAGCAGTGCTAATACATGGGTATGATAAGTGGTTGAAAGGGAAAGCCTAAAGTCCTGTATATTACTAGAAGGAACATTAAAAAATGTAAATGGGATTGTACAGCATAGTGAAACCTCATGTGAAAAATGAGTATGGGTAATATTCCATATATAAGATGGTTTTTCTGAAACAGAACAAATGTGCATTAATGTTACAAGGTGTAACTATCAGGCATAAATACAACCAAAGGAAACTATGGACAGTAGTGTATAGTAATATATTAATAATCTTCCATTAAGGATTAAAAAGGAAACATACTAAGTGAAGGAAACTAGAAAAAAGGTACTACATATTGTTTGACTACAACTATGCAAAATATACATAAATGCAAATAAAATTACACAAAAATATAACAGCAGCTATGTAAGTCAGGGGAAGAATAGAGAGTTTGGGAGGTAATTATTAAGGGGTAGAGTTTATTTGTATGTTAATCTGTTATTATTTCTGTTATTGGAGTAATGAAAGCACTCTAATATTGATTGAAGTGATGAATGCACAACTCTGTGATTATACCAGATACCATTTGATTGTACACTTTGGACGGATTGTATGCTTTATGAATATGCATAAATAAAATTGATTTTAAAAATGCTCAGCTTCTGCACCACCATTTCCCCCTACATTCTCCATGTGAATCCACCGTGGTAGTCAAAGTAGGCTCTGTCTCCTCTTCAGTGAAATGGATGGGACAATCTCTGCATGTCCCTCTGGCTCTAATAGGAGCTGTGTTGCTATAGATTGAATCATGGTCCTCACAAAGACACATTCGAGTCCTAATCTCCGGTCCTGTCGATGCAAACTCATTTGTTAATCATATCTTTTAAATATCCTATCAGCTAAGGTAAAGCCAACCTGAATCAGGGTGGGACTTAATCCAGTATGACTGGAGTCCTCATTGAGAGGAAATGTGGACACCGAGTCAGCAGGGGATAGAAAGAGACAGCGAGGTGGACGGAGGTGGAGCATGAGTCACGGGTTACCAGCAAACAAGAGCCAGAACGCCACAGACTGCACAGACTGATCCTGCCTACAGCTTGATTTTGGACTTCCGGTCTCCAAAACTCCCATGTTTAAAGCCATCTGGTATGTGGTGTTTTGTTACAGCATCACTGGCAATCTAAGACATACCTAGAGAATGGTTAAGAGTCAAGTATTCTGTGAATCCTTTGAAACTGTTTAACATGTTTGAATACAAAGTGGATTTTTCTTGGGAGAGGGTCTAGGGCTTTCATTAGATTTTTAAAGAAAGATCTAGGTAGCAAACGAGAAACTACTCTCCTCACCATAGTTCCTGGCACAGACAAGGACACAGATCATAGATCCTGGCACAATATGCTTTCCTAAAATAGCCTCTTTACACAAAATACTTTCTCACATAAAACCATGTTAAAGTTTCTACCTTTAGTTGTAGGAGGGACAGGGAGATATTAGGCGTGTTCTTCTGGTAGCTTCCTGGTGTCCTTTCTTTGCTCCGCCACAATCTTAGCTTCCCTTTCCATCACCCATCACTGCTATCGTTACAGGACTGACTCTGCTCAGATTCCTACAAATGCCACCAATTGTAGGGCCCAGCTTTTGGAAATATCCAGTGGCCCTGGTTGCTGAGAACTTCTTAATTCTGCTTTTTTACCAGTCTACCCAGTTAAGCATTTTTCCCAGTAGGGAGCCAGGTGAATTCTCATAGTGGTATTGAGTACAGCTTTCTCCTAAAATTTAAGATCCAGACTTGCTGCCAGCACAGAAGAGAATTTTGGCTGAAGTGAGGTCCACTCACATTCACACCACCTTCTGCTGGGTCAGAAATGCCTGCTCTGAAAGTCTCTTGCTACTCTTCAGGAATGCAAGGGTTAACAAAGGGAGGAAAGTAAACCACTGTTTTGTTTTGTTTTTTCAGGTTTTCCACCTATTTGGGAACTATGAAAAATTCCTAGCCTAGACCTTTACTGGGCTCCTTTCTTCAAACGTCTTCTCCAAGCATGGTTAGTAAGTAAGTTAGAGGAGAGAACTTAAATCTACGCTTTTCTCCTCACAAGTTTTCTAAGATTTTCTTTTTCCCCACGTACTAGAAAGATACTGGAAGAACTCTGGCTATAATGTTTTGCACTTTGTTTTACTTTCAACTCTAAAAAGGAAGAGAGTTGTCTGTAAAAGCCTAAAAAAAAGGAAAACAAAACAAAAAGAACACTTTCTCAGAACTTCAGTTGAGAAAGTCAAGTCTTCAGTAACCTTTCTTTGCTCGAGCATCTTAAAAGCAGTAACTTCTGTAATTTAAAAAAGGTGATGATCCCAACGACAGAGAGTGTCTCAACTGCAAGCAAGATAGTTCCATCCATCTGTCCCGTGGGATCTAGGCCAGGATTGAACAATAGATTAAAGTAGACATTATTATTCTAAAATAGACTTACTAACTATTATTCTAGCAATGGAAGAAATTGAATCATTGATATAAAGGCAGTGACCACCAGAGGTTCTGAGGGGAGGGAGAAGGAAGAATAGGTGTAACATAGGGGCATTTTTGGGACATTGGAATTGTCCTGCATGACATTGCAATGATGGATACAAGCCATTATACATTTTGCCCAGACCTATAAAATTGTGCAGGGTAAAGTGAAAACTATGATATGAACTATAGTCCATGGTTAGTAGCAATGCTTCAATATGTGTGCATCAATTTTAACAAATGTACCACACTAATGAAAGATGTTGTTTATGTGGGAAAGTGTGGGAGGGGAGGGGAGAAGGTGGAACATATGGGAATCTTCTAAATTTTTTATGTAACATTTATGTAATCTAAGGCTTCTTTAAAAATTTTAAAAAAGAAACAAATGGAAAATTTTTTTAAAGGTGATGAAATGTTTAATTCAATTTTTTGATACAAGAAATATTGGGAAAAATAGCAGAGAGTATACATAAATTTGAAACCTGATTTAAATTGTTCTCTTGATTCTCTGGTTCTCTCCTACCTCTTCTTTACTTGAAATGAGATTTTTCACTTTGTTTTTATGGTGCATGTGCTGACACTGTCATTCATGAATTTCTTCTCCATTTCTCTTTCCTCTATTTTTTCCTTCTTCTTCCCTTTGGCTCACCCTCTGACCAACTTCATCCCAAATCTAAATTATTTAGTTCCTCAATTATTTTGTTGTCATAATTTTTCTCAGTATGGGGAAGTAATCGAGAAGTTTCCACCAAGCTGTCTCCAGCCACAATCAGGAGAGAAGGGCATTGAATATGCTGATTGGCCAGAAGGATTCCTCTTGCTTTCCCTCTCTCTACCTCATCAACAGGTAGAGCAGGGATCCCATCCATTCTCTGGAAAACATCCCATCCATTCGCTGTTTAAGCCTGGCCTGGTAAAGGTTGGAGGAAATTACTTTCAGCTCAATGTGGGAGAGACAACCTCAACCTTGTCACCAAGCAGAACTGAGAGCTCGTGTAGAAGTTTTCTGCATTCAGAACCACCCTCAACCCCTATCCCCTGACCAAACTCCCACCCCCACCCAGACTCATACTTTAAAACTTGGAAGGGAGAAAGCCCGGAGAAGGTTCTGAGGGAATATCATCTACCCTACATTCTCAGGAATGCACCTAGTAATAACTTCCTTACTCCAAGGAAGCAAGTCAGCATAGTTTAACTTGGAAAGTTTTCAAATCAGAGCTCTCTTACACTAAAGTCTCCAAAATTGTGTTAGAATTAAATTCATGATTTTTTTCACTTACAGAGTGATAAATTCTCTTGTCTCATGCCATTTAAAAAATTAATTTGGATTTCTTAATTAGGTAGAGCAGGTAATAAGTTAATTTCTTGCTTATGAAATTTACATCAGTGTACTTAATTATGCCAATAATTGTCATTCACTAGAAATGTCAGGGGGTTAAACAAATGCTCCTCTTCTGTTTTCATTTCAATGGCTTAGTAGAAAAGAAAAATCAGTTGAGAGGTCTTGAGTTACACTCAAATAACAGAAAAAAAATATTTTCAAGGGATTTCTTAGCAGAAATGTTGATCTACTGGTGCTTAGCTAAGAAGAATCCACTTAAGAAAATATTTCAGTGGTCTATGAAGCATCATTAAATTTAGACGAATACTCTTGAGTGAAATTGAAGCATCATTTTGCAATTCCTAACTTCATGTATATGATTGTTACTGTGCTGAGCTTCAAATCAATATTTCCACATAAATAACTTTCTCTGAGTTGTAACGCATTCTTCGTACTTAAGATCAATTTTCATATCTGAATGCCATGTCCAAACCGACTTAAAGTAGTTAATGACAAAGTAAAGTTAGTCATCAGACTTCCTATTATATACTATGCATGTTGTGGTGAGGCTAAAGTTTAAAATTCCTCTCTGTAGTTGCTTCTCACAAATCTTGAATTTGTTGAAATTAAAGATGATGCAATTTTGTAAATGGATACCAACAAAACAGTCTAATATCTAGCCAAATGGGATTTTCCAGCCTGTAGAGGCATTTTTATAGTCCAGTGAAAACTTGGGAATGAATTATAAGGATACAAACTAAGTCCCACCTTGCAATAGGATAAGCATGTTCTGCAGATGTCAACCTGAACTTACAAACTTACGGAAATTACCCTTCCCAGCCTGCTGTGTGCAGTTCAGTGCAATTCTGGAGATTCTGTGGTTCCCTGACCTACAGCTAGAGTTCAGCTTGGGAAGAGTCCTTAAGACATGTTCCACTTCAGAATTGTTCCTAGGAAACAGGGAATTGGTGAACGAGCTACAAGTTGGCTGATTAGACTTGGGCCTCACCCAGAATTCAGACACTGTTGTAGAGTGTTAAATATTGGCAGCTTAAATTAAAACAAAACAAAACAGAACAAAAAACAGAAAACAAAAAACAAAAACTCTCATGCACTTTTTGTAATCTATTCTCGTACACAAACTGAGAAACGAAAAATAACTTGGTTTTGTGAGTCATTACTGTTTAATGTTCATTCTTTAATGGTGTATTTAGTGGTTCCCTAATACTCTGATGCAGTGACTGAATGCAATGCCAAGGTTGTGTAGGACCATGTGCATGCCTGTGCTCTGCTTGATAAGTGTCAAGGACAGCACACTAAGAAACCTGTTTAATCATATCAGCATCAAGGACACAGTATTGAAAGATCTCATTCTTTAACATCACAGACCTGGAGAACATTGTGTTTAAAAGTGTGTCAGGAACTATAAGAAAGGGGAAACAAGCTCTACACTGGGATACACGAGAAGGCTGAGTGTGGTAATGCACCCCACGTTAGTCCAGGAGCCAATGGAAATCTCTTCCTCCTTCTGATAAAACTAGGCATAATCTTTTCACTTCCATTAGCACTAATGAAAACCCTCTGCAATTACCCAATGGGATGTGTGTAAGATATATCTATACTCTAGTGAAACTGAGTATCCAAGGGCAGATATTTCTTGCCCAGCAATTGTAACAAATTCAGTTTTGTCTTTCAGTTGCTCTTGAATTCTCATTAACATTTATGTCTATGTAAACAGATTTGTCTGGCCAGGCTGTGATGTGCTTGTAGTCTCTGTGCAGACAAAAAACTTGGAGTGTGAAGCTATCTTAGTGATACCTGTTTGGTCTTAAGCCAGTCTTTTAAAACTTTCTGAACCATTGTAAATAAAGGTTAATATTCACAGGATTGTTGTTGTGACAAAATGAATGACAAATGCAGAAACACTTTGTAAATCACAAAGTGTTTACATCTATTAGTTATTATTATTACAGTACAGAAGTGACTTACTGTATTTTTTCCTAAGATTCCAGAATCTTAGGTTTCTCTTTCTTAGGAACAAATATTGTGAAAACACTTATGGATTTAAAAATGCTTACCTATCTCCTTTGAAATAGATATTGTTTTTCAAGATGCACAAATTCATTAACTTCCAAAAGATGATTGTGGTAGTTTGAGTCTTTTGTGGACCTCAGAAAATTATGTTCTTAAATTGATCCACAACTGTGGGTGTGAACCTATTGTAGGTGGGACCTTTTGATTAGATTTAGTTAAAGGGCCATTTGATTGATTATTTCTAGTAATTAAGGTGTAGCCTAGGGTGGGTCTTAGTCCACTTAATGGAGTCCTTTATAAACAGAATTAATATACAGAGAAAAAAGCTGCCAGAAGCTGAGAAAGAAGGTTTCAGGAGCCAGAAGCTGAAATCAAGAGAACACAGAAGGAGGCGAGTGTGGCTCAATCGATAGAGCTCCCGTTTATCACATGGGAGGCCCCGGGTTCGCTTCCCGGGGCCTCCTTGTGAGGGCAGGCCGGCCCGTGCGGCGCGGTGGGCTGATGCAGCAGGACCTCACAGCAAGAGGGAGATAAGCAGACACGGAAAAAACACACAGTGAATGGACACAGCAAAACACAAGCAGCAAGGGGGGCATAAATAAATAAAAATAAATAAATCTTTAAAAAAAAAAAAGAGAACACAGAAGCTGAGAGGAAGCCACTGAAGCCAGAAAGCAAAGAGTCCTGGAGGAGAGGGGAAAGATGAGCGGATACCACCAAGTGCCTAGTCATGGGAGAGAGGAATCCAGGGACCCCAGCATCCCATCCTTGGGGAGAAAAGCATTGCTGATGAAGACTTGATTTGGACATTTTCACAGCCTCAGGATTGTAAGCTTTTAAGTTAATAAGTCCCCATTGTGAAAGCCAACCCGTTTCTGGTATGTTGCCTAGGCAGCCCTTAGCAAACTAAAACAAGGATATACAAAATGATATATCACTTTCCAACACTATCAATTTAAAAAGCATTACTCACCATCTGCAGCATGTTCCCACAGCACACTAGACTTTAGAGTGGATATATAAATATGCATAAAAGACAGCTCTTAATCACAAAGAATATATCATTTATTTAAGGAGATAAGATGAATGTATATAAAATAATTAGAAGGTAATATAATACTAAATGTCATGATTCAGACAAAAATGCAATGTAAAATTTTAAAAAAACTATGATAAATGAAAAATTTGCATTCTTTGGCACTATTTGAAAATAGAAAAATTTCAGTAAGAAAGTGTTTTAATTTGCTAAGCTGTCAAAATACAATGTATCAGAAATGGGTTGGCTTTTACAATGGGAATTTATGAAGTTGTAAGCTTACAGTTTCAAGGCTACATGAAATGCCCAAATTAGAGCATCATCAGGTGATGCTTTTTCCCTGAAAACCAGCTGCCAGTGATCCTTGGCTCTTCTGTCACATGACAAGGCACTTGGTTGCACATGCTGGTTTTTCCCTTCTCTTCTGGGTTTAATTGGTTTCTGCTTCTGGCTTCCTCTGGTTTTCTCTCTGCTCCTGTCGCTTTCTCTCTGTGTCTCTCTCTGTATTCATCCCATTTAGAAAGGACCAGGGGGCGGATGTGGCTCACATGGTTGGGTGTCCATCTGCCATATGGAGGGACCTGGGTTTGATCCCCGGGACCTCCCAGTAAAATAAAAAATATATATATGGAAGGTGCATGGGCTGCCGGTGAGCTGCCAGGCCCCGGGAGCCATGCAGCAAGATGATGACGTAAAAGGAGAGAGACAAGACGAGATGCTCCAAAAGCTCTGAAAACCAGGAGCCGAGGTGGCGCAGATGGCAGCACACCTCTCTCCTACATCGGAGGTTTCCAGGATCGAATCCTGGTGAAGACTGGAAGAGGAGGATGAGAAGAGATGAAACAGACACAGAGAATTGCCCAGCGAATGGACACAAAACAGCAAATGGGGAAGGGGGGGTTTAAAATGGATCAAGTAAAATAAAATAAATCTTTAAAATAAAAAATTTAAAAAAAAAGGACTCCAGTAAGAGTATTAAGACTCACCCTGGGTCATGCCCTACTGAAGTAACCTGATCAAAAGTTTAAATCCACAGGAATGGATTAACTCTAAGCACCTGATTTTCAGGGGTCCATAAAAGCCTCAAACTACCACAGAAAGAAATAAATCCATAAGACTAAAAGAAATAACCCCATCAGACTAAAGGTTCTAAGAGCATAAGTGGTTCTGAAACTCAAATACATACCACAGGTAAATTACACTCTCATGGTTCATTTTATAAATATTATTGCCTTTAAAAATATCTTTAATGTGTCTAACAAAGTACTCTTTGAGAGAGACCACCTTACTGAATGAGTAAAAGAGGTTTTCTGGTTAAACAGGATAAATATCTGGGGTTAATAGTACTACATAACTATCTTCCTGTGGACTAGTTTCTATAGCATTCTTAAACTTTAAAACTCATCTGAAAATGCAGATTCCTAGTCCTAGAACCCTAGATCTATTGAATTAAAATCTTGGGGGGTACCATCTATCTGAATATTTCAGTAAGCACCCAGGAGAATCTGATGTAGTTAATCCAGGGAAAACACGAAATATCTCCAAACAGTAAAAACAATCTCTAAAGGGCATGGTCTCTTATTAACTAAAGGAGCCAACTTTATAAAATAGTTCCCAAGCTAGGAAAAATGTTTTGTTTAATAAATATAATTAGGAGGCCCTACCCAACTTTTGGAAATTATCTATCTTTCCTAAACACATATGGAATATTTATAAATGTGGGCCACATTCAATATTATATGGACTACATGTGTGTCTATAAACAAGAAGAATGGGGAAAAAAAACCTTAGAAGTATTTTTTGAAAATTGAAATCATACCTTTAAATAATTATTTCATTAAAGAATATATAGTAAGGGAATTAGAAAATACTTTGAACTTAAACAGTATACTATGTGTTGGTGCATGTGAGATATAGCCAAATGGTACTTAAGGAGAAACTTATTAGCCTTAAATTCTTATCTGAGAAAAAGAAGAGCTGAAATTTAATGAGGTAATGGTCAAAGTTAAGATGTTTGAATAAAAAAATTGATGCAAATAAAATGGAATAATTCAATGATAAATATAAGAGCAGCAACTAAAGAAGAAGAGAGCAAATATATCCTAATGGGGATCAAAGAGCCAAAAGCTGAATTTTTAAAAAGACTAATAAAATAGACAAAAGTCTTGACTGAAACTGATCAAGAGAAAGAGATGGCACATGTGTGTGTGCACACGCACACACGTACACACACATACACATGCAAACAATTTAACACTGAAGAAAGGTATATACCAAAGATACATCAGAGATCAAAAAAATAGTAAGAGAATAATATACCCAGTAAATTGAAAACTTTGATAAAATAATGAATTCTAGAGAAGATCATTAAACACAATTGGCTAAAGGAGAAATACAAAATCTAAACAGTACTATGTTATAAAAAATAAATTGAATCAGTAGTAAACAATCTTTCCATAAAGAAATACCAAACTTGGCCACTTTACAGATTATTTAAAAATCTTTCAGACAAGAGAAAAAGATGGAATATTCTGAAGTTCATTTTATAATACAAAAACTGTCTTGATGCCCAAGTTATACAAGAACAGTAAAAGAAAATTATAAGCCAATTCACTGGTGAACATAGATTCAAAACTATCTATTGGTCAAATGAATCCAAGCAATAAACATAAAATATAAAGTATCATATCAAAGTGTTATATGTCAGGAAATTAAGATTGATTTAACATTTAAAAATCTATTGAACTGGAGCAATTACTGTCTGTTGCTAAAGTTTTCACTACAAATTCAAGAAAAAAAGGTCCTCACATTTTCTGTCTGGTTGTGGCAGCCAAGATTGAATGGGAAATACAGGAAATTCTAAAACCTGGGGAAGGGGGAAATAATCTTTGCTGCAACTTAGAAATAAAATTGTACACAGCCAATAGCTTTTTTTTTCCATCTAAATTTGCTTTATGTAATTGTGGGTATAAATTAATGAACAAAAACTTAAGCAAGATACATATAACAATTTAACAGAACCTGATAATATCATTTCTTTCAGCTTTTCTCAATTTCATCTTTAAGTCTTTCCATCATGGGACTTATAAAGATATTAACCAACATATGATACTACAGTCAAAAGTCAAATCTTCAGAAAGCAATTATGACATACAGAATTCCTCTATAATGCATTTATGAAGAACCTTCAAATACTTGTGTTTTGTATGTAGGAAAGTTTTAGAGTTCAAATATTTAACTCAATATAAAATTATCAATAATAACTACATTTCTGATTTCTTAGGTTAAAATTTAAATAAAAATTTAAAAATCTATTAAAATAAATCGATTGAGGATTTAAAGAAAAATAACATTCCAATGGATCAAAAAATCATTTGCTACAATTCAAAATATATTTATCATAAATCATGTTAAATTCTTAGCAAATTAGAACTAGAAGAGGGCATATACCAATAATCTACAATATAGAGTATACTTGGTGATGAACTATTACAAGTAATCCTCTTTCCACCAGAAACAAGACAGGAATATCCTACATTACCATTTCCAATAAATGTTGTCCTGGAGATCCTAAAATTTGAACTTGTGTATGCTGTGAAAGAGATTTCCAAATGTCACTGTTCCAACAGCCATGGTCCCAGGCAGCATGCCCCATGCTGAGCAGGCACCTCATACAAATCTGTCTTCTCATGAAGAATTTTTTCATACCACAGTCCCCCAAATGGTAACCAAATGTCTTAAGTTTATAAGCATTCAATAGGGAGCATCAGTCTGGAAATGTCCTCTGTGGACCTAAGTAGACCTTGAGTAGACTCAAGGAGGCATAAGGCATGTCACGCTTCTTCACCAGAATTTAGCAAGTGGTTTGCAGTCACTGAGCTTGGTGGTAGGAGAAGCTCCCCAGCCTCATAAAATCTGTAATGTCCAGAAGACCCCAATTGAGGAACTTCTTTTTGCACTGTGCTGGTTTAAGAAACTTCCCACCATCAGCCTCTCACAATCCCTTCACGTGACTGGAATTTCCCACATCAGGTTTCTGAAGGAAGGCAGCCCCTTTGCTCGGGCTGCCTTGGAACCCCTGTTGTCCACAGTGAATTGGCTTCTTACAGCCGCTCTTACAAATGACCACAGCATGAGGGCTTCAAGCAACAGAGTTTCTCTTCTCACAGTTGTCAGAACCAGAAGTCCAAAATCAGTTCCACTGAGCTGAAGTCTGCCACACTCCCTCCTGAGGCTCCAGGGTGAAATCTGTTCCTTGTCTTTCCAGCTCTGGTAGCTGCCTGCATTGTTTGGCTTGTGGCCACATCTCTCCAATCCATGCCTCTGTGATCACAATGCCGCCTCCTCTTTTATATCAAACTTCTCTCTGCCGTTCCCCTATAAGGCCACTCACTAGTGATTGGTTTAGGGTTCACCTGGATAATTCAGGATCAACTTCCCCCATCAAGAACCTTAACTTCATCATTCCTGGGAAGACCCTATTTCCTTAGAAAGTAACATCAGCAGGTTCTAGGGATTAGGACCTAATTTTGGGGGGTGGACATTCTCCAGCCTCCTACACAGGACCCAGCAGCATGAAGAGCAGCTGGAGGCCATGGACAGGGTTGATTGTGATGCTCCCTGCAGGGCCTCATTGGGCTCTACCTATGAAGACCACCCTCCATCAGGCAGCTATAGTAGGTTCTGCTTTGGCAGACAAGACACCAGAATGCCTGCGGCAGCCTTTACAGGAACATGCAGCCAGAGGTCTGAAATTGTGCTGGGAATATACGGAAAGACACCTCAGCCTAACAGTACACCGGCAAGCTCAAAATTAAGCGATGCTTGTCCAATGACTAGCCCAGAGCTTGACACATAATTGGAGACCAATAAGCAGGTGTTTAGCTGAGTTAAAGAATACTTACTACAAAATTGTTTTCAAAGGAGATTTGATTTGGGGGAAAATGCTCTAAGTTTAGTCCATTATGGTAAAAAAAAAAAGTGTTGAGTACATAGCAGAATACTGATGTTTTAGCTAGATCTTTTTGTTTGCAAGAGACAGAGATTTGCTCAAGTACATAGAAAGATGCCTGGGGTAGTTATTGGAAGAATGGACACAGTGTAACTGCAACTGGAAACCAGTTAGCCACAAGGCAGTTCCTCTTTCTTCTCTCTCTCAGACCCTGTGTATTTGTCTCTGTGCCTCTGCGCATGCAGTGGTTTTCTTTTTCCATAGATAACCACTTCTTCATAACTTCTGTTTCAATCTGACCCACCATGGCTGCCCTGTTCAATTCATCTCTGCAGAGCTAGTTGGCAATTTCCTTCTGGGTGACTTTTGGCATATAAAAATCACAAAGTCTAATTGTCCCAGCTTATTATATTATTATTATTATTATTATTTAACCAGTGTTATAGTTAGAGGTTATGGATTGGCTGACCTTGGGTTTGTCATCAATTTTTATCAAACGGCAGGGAGGAGAAAAGGCTAAGACAGGGTCATGTGGTAGAAAGCACACCACCTGGGGGAGAAGGGACTGGGGGCGGGGTGGAGGGGAAATTCCCCCAGAAGTGGTGGGCAGGTACAATCTTCTGTTGGAAATCAGGGTCACTTAAACTCAGTAACTTTTCATAAAGCCAGCACAAATGTAAAGGTTAAAAATTTTT
>JAQZBX010004424.1:0-60409 GCA_029593785.1 Cabassous unicinctus | reverse complement strand
TGTATTTTAGGACTTTGCCCATTTTATCTACATAGTTTAGTTTGTTGGTATACAGTTGTTCATAAAATTCTCTTATGATTTCTTTTAATTCTGTGTCATCAATAGTAATGACCCCATTCTCATTTCTGATTTTTAGGAATTTTCATCCTCTCTCTTTTTCTTTATCAGTTTAGCTAAGGGTTTTTCAATTTCATTTGATCTTCTCAAAGAACCAACTTTTGGTATTACTGATCCTCTCTATTGTCTTTTTTTGAGGGGGTTCCAACTTCATTTATTTATGCTATAATCTTTGTTATTTCTTTCCTTCTGATTTATTTGGGATTAGTTTGCTATTCTTTTTCTAGTTCTTTCATGTGTGTAGTAGGTCTTTGTTATTAGTTCTTTCTTTTTTTTTTAATGTAGTTGTTTAGAGGTATAAATTTTCCTCACAGTACTGCCTTTGTTGCATCCCAAAAGTTTTGAAATGTTGTGTTCTCATTTTCATTCATCTTTATGTACATTCTGATTTATCCTGAAATTTTTCTTTGACCCACTAATTGTTTAAGAGTGTGTTGCTTAATCTACATATCTTTGCACATATCCAGACCTCTGTCTATTATTGATTTCTGGCTTGATTCCATTATGATCAGAGAATGTACTTTGTATAATTTTAATATTTTTAAATTTATTGATACCAATTTTATGACTCAACATATGGTCTTTCCTGGAGAATGATCCATGAGAACTTGAGAAGAAGGTATGCCCTGTTCTTTTGTGATGCAGTGTTCTGTATATTTCTTTTAGTTCTAGTTTATTTATCAAATTGTTCAAGTTCTCTATTTCCTTATTGATCTTTTGTCTAGATGTTTTATCTATTGATGTGAGTGATGTATTGAATTCTCTAACTATTGTTGTAGAGATATTTATTTCTACTTTCAGTTTTGCCAGCATTTCCTTCATGTATTTGGAGGTACCCTGGTTAAGTTTATATGCATTTATGATTGTTATTTCTTGTCTGTGGATTGTCCCTTTTAATAATATATAATGTCTTCTTTTGTGTCTTATTTGAAGTCTATTTTGTGTGATATTAACATAGCTACCTTAGCTTTTTATTGTTTAAACTAATTGTGAAATATCTTTTTCCAGCATTTCACTTTCAATCTTTTTGTATCCTTGGGTCTAGGTGAGTTTTTTGTAATATTTTTGTAATATTTTTGTAATAGCTCATGATTTTCTATCCATTCCACCAGTCTGTGTCTTTTAATTGGGGAGTTTAGTCCATTAATAGTTAATGTTATAACTGTAAGGGCAGTACTTACTTCACCCATTTTTCTATTGGGTTTTATCAGTCATATCTTATTTGCACCTCTATTTTCACACTTTTAATTGCTTTTACTAATAAACTTCATTTCTAGACTCTCTTCCAAGCCTCTCTCCTGTCCTTCCTTTTCACACTGCAGCACTCCCCTAAATTTATCTTGTCAGGCCAATCTCTTGGTGATGAATTCTCTCAGTTTCTTTTTATCCTTGAATATTCTAAACTCACCGTCATTTTTGAAGGATAATTTTGTTAGATATAAAATTCTTGGCTTGAATTTTTTCTTCCTCTATCCTAGATATATTATACCACTGTCTTCTTTCCTCCATTGTTAATGATGAGAAATCAGCACTTAACTTTATTGAGAAAACTTTGTATATGATTAATTTTCTCTTCCTGCTTTCAGAATTTTATTTTAATCTCTAGCATTTGACATTCTGTTTAGAATTGTCTTAAAGTAGATATATTTTGATATATTCTGATTGGAGTATGTTGGGCTTCTTGGACATGGATATCTATAATCCTTAAAAGAGTTGGAGAATTTTCTACCTTTATTTCTTAAAATACTTCTTATGCCCATTTCCCTTCTCTTCTCCTTCTGCCACACCCATGACACATATGTTTATATACCTCATATTCTCATTCAGTTCCCAATGAACCTGTACAAATTTTTGATGTTTTTCTCTATCTGTTCTTTTGTGTGTTAGATTTCATATGTCCAGTCTTCTAGCTCACTGATCCTTTGTTCTTTCTCTTCAAATATCTGGTTGTGTCCACACAGTGTATTTTAATTTCATTAATGTGGCTTTCATTCCCATAAGATCTGTTACTTTTCTTTGCATGCTTTCAAATACTTCTTTGTACTCACCCAGTGTCTTCTTAATATCCTTAATCTCTTTAGGCATTTCATCAAATTTATTAAGGAAATTTATTTGAATATCTATGATTAATTCTCTCAAATCCTGTATGTCTTCTGGAGGTTTAATTTTTTCCCTCTGACTGGACATGTCTTCTTGTTTCTTAATATGACTTGTAATTTTTTGCTCATTTCTCAGCATCTGATTTTCTTGATTTCATTATTCTCATCTCACTTTTTCTTTTTATTCTAGGGCTTTCTTGTTGATAGAATTTTTACTTAAGTTTCTCTTTGGCACTTGGTTCAACTTATTTTGGAGCTTTATACTAGCTTGTTTTTAAGCAAATCAGATTTTGTCAGCTCTTTATTCATCTGATTCTTACCCCATAAATGGCATGTTTTGCCAGATGTTTCCTGCAGGCTTAAAGTAATGCTACTCTTAAATTCTTTGGTAGGTTAGTCCTTGTTGGTGTCATGGCTGAGAATGAGGCTGCTAGCTGCACCAGGATGAAACTGTGGCAGACATCCCAGCCCCTGTGAGTTGAGATCTCTAATCAACTGCCACAAACTGTGCTGGGCCTTGTTGCCCCTTTCCTTGGCGAAGAGACACATTTTGACAAGTTGTTGCCTGACTCTTGTAGAGGACACTGTGTCTCTAAATTACATGTAGTCCCTCCCCTGTCTGAGGTAGGATTGAGATGGAGACCACTGATTACTTTCTGAGTCATCAGGTTGAAATTGCCCAGATTGTCCCAAGAAACTGATGAAGCTCTGCCCACCTCTCTCTCCAAAGGCATGGATGGAGTCAACAGTTCAGATGGTAATTTAAGCCATGCTGGCTATAACTTTCCAGGTTTTCTTGGAGAGACAGATGAAGTTTCTCCCAGTCCTCCCTGCCAGATGCAGGCATGGAGAAAATACCCAGGCAATAATCTAAGTCATGAAGATTGAAGCTGCCTGCATTTGCTGGAGATACTGGTGAAGTTCAGCCCACCTTCCTTTCCTACCAGGGGCAGGGATTGAGTTAAGGGTATAGGCAGTAAACTAAGCTCTGCAGGCCAAAACTTTCTATAGATTCCTGGAGAGACTGATGAATCTTCAACCACTTTCCTCCCCTACTAAGTGCAAGGCTGGAGACAGGCTTGGGTGACACTTTAAGCTGTACTGACTGAGAATGTCTGCAACTGCCCAGAGAAATTGATGGCTCTATGCCCACCTTCCTCCCCTGCCAGGATTGGTACTGGAGCCCAAGCTGTAATCATAAGCATGGCTATTTCCTATAGAAGGACAGGTCCAATCTGGCACCACAAAGAATAAACAAGTCTCTCAGTGAAAAGGTGATTTATTGTGAGTGCATGAGCAAGGAACTGGGGGGATCTTCCCAAATCCAGGTCAAAGTGAGAACGGACACTAGGGTTTTTTAAGGCAAAGTTGAAGGATAAGGGAGAAAAAAAAAAGTGATGTCTGGCATCTTTTGAAGAGGGTACATACAATTTCTCAGTCCTTCATTGTCTCAAGAACACCAAACTTGTCCTTAGTTTTACCAGCTAATTAACCACAGTATAGATATTGTTGTGCAGGAACAAGGTCTTCATGGCTCCTTTCTCTGCCCACCACTCAATTATATCAAGCTTTTTGTCTCTGAGAAAAGCTACAGATTTACTGGGTTATAAGGTGTTCCTGACACCATTCTCACTGGTTTTGCTTTGAGACATTATCTTTATTCCTGTAACAAAACTGAACAAGTCTGGTTAATATCCTTCAGTGAACTAAGGCAAAGAGTAAATTTCTAAAATAAGATTAATACAATACTGGCTGAATTAGTGAATTAGAATTTTCTGAGATGTTAAAGTGAAGAAATTTTTAGTAAGCACATTTTCAAACTACCAAGGTTAGGATGGTAAACTGACATTGGTGGAAAGGAGCCAATCCCTACTGTCCAGGAAGTCTCTATGTTTTTCAATCAGTCCCATTTTCCTTCCTTTTGGAGTCATAGTTAAAATAGAGACTGTTTGTTTCTTCCTGACTTGAACATATTCAAAATTTAGGTGTACTTAGAAATGGAATCTTGATACCCTAAATTTCTAATCAATAGCTATAGCTGGTGCCTGGCCATATCTTACTCCACTGTTTTGGGGAACTAGAGCTTCCAGTTCCAGTCAGGCAGTGGTTTCTGAAGTGACCTGCCCCACCAGTCAAGACTAAGCATTGGCCTCCACAATGTGGAGGGATCTACTCATGAATCATTACTGCAGATGGCCAGTCGTACCCTACTGTTCTTCCATGAATGGTGTATGCTGTTCTTCTGGTCTCCAGAGGACCCCAAATCAGGTGATTTAGATATATCATGGCTGATAACTCACTACCCTGTAGGATGAGATGACTCTTAGATCTCTCTACTCTGCTGCCATCTTGCCCATTTCCCCCATCTAAAGTATTTTTAATCTTATCCATTATGTCTTTCATCTCCAAAAGATCTGTTACTTTTCTTTGCAAGCTTTCAAATTCTTCTTAATGATCATCTAGTTATTATGTTTTATCTCTTTAGATGTATTTTCCTTCAATTCCTTGCATTGATTTAGGGGATTTGTGTGAACATCATTTGTTACAAATCCTGTTTCTCATCACAATTTTTAATTTTTTCCTTTGGCTGGCTTATTTTCCTCTTTCTTAATATGCCTTGTAATTTTATTGCTGATGTCTAGGTATCTGATTATGTTGGTGCATTTACTCTGATAGTCAATTCCTCTTTCTTGCCTAGGATTTTACAGTGAATGCTTTTGTTCCACTGCTTTTCTTTGATATTTGGCTCAACTCATCCTACATCTGCAAACATTCCCTTTTTATGTGGTCAAAACAAAGCTAGAGATCTTTTAGTGGGGTGGAGACCAGATCCAAGGGCATTTGGAAATTTACATCTTACCATGCTAAATAGCTCAGTTATTGAGAGATAAACTACCCTGAAAGTTTTAAAAAATGCTTATAATAAACAAGCTTCCATTCCAACATATAGAGGCTTGAAAGTCAAGGCTATCATCTTTACAATAAAAAAACAAGCTGGAAAACTGAAACTCAAAAACTCTTCTTAGATCCTTCAGAGAATTGAGGCTTCAGGGCAAATGACTGCCTCCCAAACTGTAGAGATAGGCAGATAGAGAAAACCACAATGTACTTGTACAGAAATCAGCATTAGAGCCAGAATCAGGTAGGAATACTTGAAAGATAATTGAAAAATTTCTGTAGACTAGGCATGCATTAGCTTGACAGATTAAAACTTCTAGCTACCCAGCCTTAGGGGACACCCACACTATCATGAGTCTTATTTCCAGAAGTCTCTCCAAATTATCAATGGCAATTTCAAAGAAAAATTCCATTCATGTTTCCAAAAAGGGTGTGGATATGTAAACATTTTAAAGTAAGGCAGAGAAATCTGTTCTTAACTTATGCTTGAAAACACAGGAAATTACTTTTCCAGAGCCCAGCCTAAATGGCTTTTAACCAGATGATAGTCATTCTGGGATAAAGAAACTACCCAATTCTTGCACCTCTAAATGCTTAGAGGGGAACTGAAAAATATTTATAAAGGTGACAGCTCAAGAACACAGGCTCACTAAAAGCCTGAGACCTAATCATTGACTTGTAAATTGTCTCTCTCTCAGTCATATTTACCTCCGCATCTATAAGGCTCCTGTATAATAACACACAATTTCAGCTGAAATGAATTGCAAGGCTTGGACCCCATTTATGAAGAAGTCTCTCAGAAACCCAAAGACAAAAGGTGGACCAAAAGGACGTAAGAGGCAATATTAGCCTCTAACCCCTACAGCTACAGCAAATAATAAACAGGCTACCTCCTAGCCAAGAAAGCATAAAACCTCACACTAAATACCCATTTACCGCAATTATTTCACACAATATATCATGTCCACCTTCATAAAAATGTACAAGGTATGCTAAAATGCAAAATCACAGTATCAAAAAATACAGTAAGCATCAGAAAAAGTCAGATATGTTAATATTAAGCAGTATTGATATTATTAATATGCTGGCAATTTTAATGCATAAAACAAGCAACATGGAAATCCAGATGGATAATATAAGCAGATAAATGAATACTCTAAAAATGAATCAAGAAGAAATACTATAAATCACATATATTGAAACAACAATTAAGAATGCTATTGATAGACTTTTCAATAAACTTAAACATGGAAGAGGACAGAATCAATGAGCTTAAAGAAATGTCAATAGAAACTTCCAAAACTAAAAAGCAAAGAGATAAAAGGAATGAAAAAGACAAAATAGAATATCCATGAACTATGGAAGCTTTAAAAAAGTTGTAACATATGTGTAATAAGGATACTAGAAAGAGAATAAAAAAGAAAGGAACAGACAAATATTAGAAATAATGAAGGCTGAGCATTTTCCAAAATATATCAGGCACCAAACCACAGATCCAAGAAGCTTAGGGAACACCAAGCCAAATAAATACCAAAAACCTACACCTAGGCATATCTTATCCAGATTGCAGAAAATAATAGACAAAGAAAAACTCTGTAAAGAATCTAGTTGAAAAAGTAATTTACTTATAGAGGAAAAAGGATAAAAATTACATTGGACTTCTCTTTAGAAGCCATGCAAACAAGAAGAGAGTGTGGAGAAATATTCAGTGTTGAAAGAAATAAACACCAAACATGAATTATCCACACAAGTAAATTTTTCTTCAAAAGTAAAGGAGAAATAAAAGGTTTCTTAGACCAACAAAAATTGAGAGAATTTACTAACAGTAAAATTAGTTTGCAAGAAATGTTAAAGGTAGTTCATTAGACAATGGAAAGTGATATAGGTTAGAAATTGGATCTACATAAAGAAAGGAGGAATGTTTAGAAAAAATAAACAAGGTAAAATAAAATTGTTCATCTTAATAATAGCAAAATATATTGGATGATTATAGCTTATGGATAAATGAAATGAATGTTAACAATGTTAAAAGAGATGTTAGGGAGAAATTGATAATACTCTTTTATAAAGTACTGTCACTACCCATGAAGTTTTATAGTGTTAATTAAAAGTGGACTGAAATTAACAGTAAATGTATATTAAAAAAACCAGGGAACCCACTAATTTTTTTAACTGTAATTGAGAGACTAACAGAGTAACAGAGGGGAGTAAATGGAAAATTGTTAAGTGTTCCATTGAAATCAGATAAGGCAAAACAAACAAACAAAAAAAACAACGTGAAGAAGACCAAAAAAAAAGAAGGATAAGGAAAAGGAATAACAAACAAACACATGGAACATATTAATCCAACTATTTTAATAAGTTTAAATATGAATGTTTTAAATATACTAATTAAATAAAAGGCACTGTCATAGTGGGGACAGCCAGTGCCAAATATAAAGAAACTAATTGTAAATATAAAGACAGATAGATTAAAATCATAGGCATGGAGAAAGATATTCTATGCTAGCACTAATCTGAAGAAAGCTGCAGTGGTTATATTAGTATCAGACAAAGTAGATTTCTGAGCAATGAAATTATAGGGATAAAGAGAGGCACTACATGAATATAAAAGATTCAGCTCTCCAAAAATGCATAACAGTTTTTACTTTCCATATGACTAACAATAGCTTATCAAATATATGATAAAAATGGATAGAAATGTAAGGAGAAATTGGCAAATCCACTATTATAGTTGGAAATTTCAACAACAGTCTGTCAGTAATACGGAGATCCAACAGGAAGAAAATCAACAATGATGTAGTTGAACTGAACCACTGGATATAAATAAATTGGATATAACTGACAATTATTGAATACTTTACTTACCTACAGAAGAATACACAATCTTCTCATGCTCACATGGCACATCCCCAAGATGGACCACATCCTGGTCCATAAAACACATCTCAAAAAATTTAAAAGAATTGAAATCATAGAAAACATGCTATCATAATTCAATGGAAACAAATTATAAGTCATAATAGAAAGAAAGCTGGACAATTCCAAATATTTGGAGATAAACTGAAGCACTTCTAAATGACACATAAATCAAAGAACCCTCAAGAGAAATTTTAAAAATATTTTGAGGTAAATGACAAAGAAAATAAAATCTGTGAAACTTTGTAGGATACAAAAAATAGTATAAGGAGAGAAATGTATAAAATTGGACACATATATTAGGAAAGAAGAAAGATTTAAAAAATCAATAATCTAGATTTTTGGTTGATCAAGATGGTGGTGTAAGATGCTCCAAGATTACATTCTCCCACAGAATCTTTGAACAAATAACAAAAACTGGCAGAGTCATCTTCCTAAGCACTCCAGAAAACAGGTAGACGATTGCAGTAAATGGGTGATTGTTGAATCAAGAAATCACAACATAAAGGGAATATGAATAGGGAATAGGAAGTTAATTCTTAATTGAAGCAGTTTCTGATTAGGGTGTAGGAAAAGTGTTGGCAATGTATAGTCATTGTGGTAACACAACACTGTGACTACAATTATACCACTGCATTAAATATCTGAATGTGATTAATAGGGGAAATTTTAGATGATATACATGATGCTAGAATAAAAATGAAAAAAAAAAAAAAACAACCACATTAAAATAGGCTGTGAAATACAAATGTGAACCTTAATATAAACAATGGACTATAACAAATTTTATAATTATAATAATATTCCCTCATGAATTTTAACAAAGTTACCAATGTAATGCAAAATGTTAAAAATTAGGTAAGTAAATGGAAACTCTTCATTTTTTGCATGATCTTTCTGTAAACCTACAACTTCTCTAATAGCAAAAAAGTGATAGGGAAGCATATGTGTCTTTCTTGCTCCTCATCCATCCCTCTCTGGCACAGAGTGGAGTTAATATACTAACTGTGGGTTCTTGGCCTGTTCCAAATGAGTAATGTACACCTATTATACTATTGGGTGTCCATGAAGGACTGAACCAGGACACTCCTTTCTGGATCACCTTCCAAGAACTTGCTCTGCTGTTTAGCTTGTGAACAGCTAAATATATTTTGGAAACAATCCAATCAAATCACCTATGACAAATAATTACTGACATCATGACATAAAATACAGCAACCAGGGGAGATGGAAAGTCTATCTTACAGGGAGTAGAGGGGGCATTTGGATACCTTTAAATGGGGAACTTCCTAAGTCCACAGTGCATGATTACAAAAAGATTCAAGTTCAGAAAAGACTTAGAAGATGACACACTTTCACCTCAGGCAGACCTTTATGGTAGGAAATCTAAACTCTGAACATAACAACCAGCCAATTTGCCAAGTCTGTGAAAGTGTTTTTTGCTTTGGTTTATTTGTTTTTGTTAGCAACTGACACTGATGGAAATCTCTGTAATGTCACTAGGTGCATACACATTTAATGAACATACAGCTTAGAAACTAAATTCCAGAGTTAACACATTTAAATATTAAAATATTCAGTAGGCAACAAAATATTACAAAACAAATAAAGGAATGGGAAATGCTGGCCCATATAAATGAAGAAGATGAAACTTCAGTAAGAAAATGTACTTTTGACATACCATATAAAAACTTAGAAAATTTGATCTTCAATATGGTCAAAGAATTAAGTAAACACAGAGAAAGAATTAAAGGATATCAGAGCAATGAAAATTGAACAAAATGACAATTATAATAAAGATAGAAATTATAAAAAGGAATTATAAATATATTGGATTTAAAGACCAAAATAACTGAAATTAAAAATCCCCTAGAGCTTCAAGAGTCATTGGAGCTGGCAGAAGAAAGAATCAGTGAACTTGAAGATGACTGTGGTTTGAAGTCGAATGTACAGCAGTAAAGCATGTTCTTAAATCTAATGTATTCTGTGGCTGGGTACCCATTGTAAGTAGAGCTTTTTGTTGATGCTACTTCACTTAAGGTATGACCAACATTAATCAGAATTGTTCTTAATCTTTTCCAGGCTTCAATGAGGATGAGATATATTCCCTTGGAATTGGGAAGAATCTGGACACTAACCCACTGTTCTTTGAAGGTTGATCCTGTGACCTGGAGACTGTGGAGACCACAGTCAGATGACCACTACCCCAGATTTCTCAGAGGGTGGAGACTATTCCTTGGGGAATAAAATCCAAAGAAATTGTATACAATATATAGAAAGAACTGTTAATGCAATTTAAACTGCTTAAAAATTGTTAAAACTCAACAGTTACAAAACACTCTAAACAGAGACCACACCAAAGAAAATACACAGATGATAAAATAAGCATATGAAAAAAACATTCAACATCAATATAACCAGGGTTTTGCAAATTAAATCAATTATAAGATATCACTATACACTTATTAGAATGGATTAAATCCAAAACACTGACTTCAAATGTTATTATGTGGAATAAGAGGAACTCTTTCTCTCAGAGCTGTTGGTAATATGAAATCATTCAGCCACTTTGGAAGACAGTTGGGCAGTTTCTTACAAAGCTATACATAGACTTGCCATATTATCCATCAATGAAACCTCTATGTATTTATTCAAAGACATTTGTGTGCACAAAAACCTGCACACAAATGTTTATAGTATCTTAAGATACCTTTCTATGGGTGAATGGATATGATTGTGGTACATTCATACTATGGATTATTATTCATCAATAAAGAGAATTGAGCTCTCTTGCCTAGAAAAGACATATAGGAAACTTAAATGCACAATGCTAAGTGAAAGAAACTACTCTGAAAAAGCTAAATACTTTTGCACATTCTCAAAAGACAAAACTATAAGGGAAAAGTAGTTGTAATACCGGAGCTTTTTCAGGACTTGGGAATTATCCTGAGTGACATTACAATGACAGATATAGGCCATTTTACATCAGCATATAACATGCAGAACTTTGTGGGAGAGATTGTGGTCTACAATGTGAACTACGGTCCATGCTTAGTGGCAAAACCCCAGGATGTGTATATCCATTGCAGGTGATGTGCCACACTAATGGAAGATGTTTATGTGGGAGGTTATGGGAGCTTTGGGAGGTGGGGAACACGGGAATCCCTGTAATTTTTGTGTAACACTTATGTAATCTAAGCATCTTAAAAAAAAATACATGTATGTACAATGGAATAATACTCAGCTGTAAGAAGAAATAAAGTGCTAACACAAGGGAAAAAAACCATAAGAATAGTAAAACGATCAATGGATGCCACAGGCTCATGATGAGAGAGGGAGGGATTAAGAGGTCCATCATAGGGAATTTTTAAGGTGATGAAACTATTCTGTATGATAATATAATGCTCCATTTATGATATTGCACATTTTTCAAAATCCATAAAACTTTACAACAAAAGTGAATCCTAATGTAAACTACAGACTTTTGTTAATAGTAAAGAATCAGTAATATTGGTTCATCAATTGTTACAAATTATTATCATGTAAGATGCTAATAATAGGGGAAATGAAACATGTATTTATGGTAGGGGTTGATGTACGTGAAAACTATCTGTATTTTTGCAGTTTTTTCAAGATCTAAAAATGAAGTTTATTGTTAAAATAGGAAATAAAAATACATAATAATACCAGCAACAAATACCAAGTTTTTAAAATGTAGAAAAAAGGTAAGTTTCTAGGAGAAATCTATTATCAAAGTGACTTGAAAAAAATTGTAAAAATTGGATAGTTTGTAACTTATAAGAAACTGAATTAATTTTTAAAAATCACATTTAGGAAATATTAGGCACAAATGGTTTTATAAATACTTGCCATATTTAAAAAAAAATGATTTTTCTACTTGTGGCAGTTTGAGATTTTTTTCACTAATCCAAGAAGGAGAAAGATTATGTTTGTAAACTAATCTATTCCTCTGGGTGTGATACCTTTTGATTGCATTGACTTCAGTTGAAGGGCCTTTGATTAGATTACTTGATAACTTTGATTTGGGGCTTCCAATTGGACTGTCAGTAAGGACTGACTCAAATTGAGTCCCCACCCCCTTGCTGGGTCTGACATACACAGACTTGAAGGGAGAAACACAGATGAAAGAGAACTGCCATGTTTGATCCTGCTGTGCAAGAGAGAGGATTGCTTAAACATGAAACCCCAAGAGGCTGGGCCCACAAAGCAGCTCAAGAGGAGACCAGAACTGCTATATGTCTGATAGCTCAAAGCTGATCTTCAGAAGAGAGTGGAACAGCCAAGACTGATATATGAGTCCTAGAAAGAAATAACCCTTATGGCAGGAGAGAGAGAACTACAGGATCCCTTGATCATGTACCCAAGAGCCTGGGCCCAGGGAACAGCTCAAGAGGAAAGCTTGAGCTGGTAGGGAAGGCTGAAACCTGGGCAGAAATCAGTAGCCATCTTGCTTCACCTTGAGGCAGCTTGCCAGGATCAACAGAATCTGATTTTGGTGAGAAAGTACCTTCTATGTTGCCTCAATTTGGATTTTTTCATGGCCTTGGACCTGCAAGCTTTTACCCCAAATAATTTCCTTTATGAAATTCAACAAATTTCTGATACTCTGCATCTCTTTGGCAAACTAAAACACCACTCTTAGACAAAATCTTTCCTCGAAGGATGGAAAGCAACATAGCAATACTTAATATTGCCAAGTTATACTTACAAGGAAGGAAATTAATTATTGGTCCACTTCCTTCTAAAATTGAGACTCTAAAAGTGTTAACAAAATAGGAACAAAACTACTGTTTTAATTTGATAAAGGCTGCAAATTCAATATACTGGAATGGGTTAGCTTTTAAAACTACAATTTATTAGGTTAAAAGTTTACAGTTCCTAGGCTATGAAAATGGCTGAGTCAAGGCATTAGGGAAACCTCTCCCCAAAATGTCAGCTGCTGGCGATCCTGGACTGTTTCCATATGGCAAGGCACAATGGTGGATCTGCCAGTCCCTGCCTTCTCCTTCTGGCTAACTTTCTTGCTGCCAAAAATGTATGCCTGCACACACACACATAAAACTGCACACAAATATTCATAGTATTTTAATTCACAATTGCCAAAAATTGTAACCAGCCAAGATGTACTGAATGATCAGGCACATGACTGAGCATAAGGGCAGCATCTGTTCATCTCTTCCCTGTCCTCTGGGCCTCTTTGTTAATTCATTTTCAGGCTACTACATCTGTGGATTTTCCCTCTCCTGGATTTGAATTCAACTTCTGAAGGCTCCTCTCTGACATGAAGCCTTTTTCCTGTGCCTGTGGCTTATTCCTCTGTTTATAAAGGACCCCAGCAAGAGGATCAAGACCCACCCTGGGATAAGCCCTACTGGTGCAATCTAATCAAATAGTCCCTAATTGATCTAATCTAATCAAATGTTCACAATAGGTTCAACTTAAGAACATAATTTTCAAAGGTCTACATAACAGACACAAACAAACAGAACTACTCTTACTTTGTTTATAAAAAAAATAATTAATGCTCCAATTCCAAGTTAATTTTACCCCTGGTTTTCTTGGTTTATTATTTAGATCACTGGTAAATTTTATCTACAAAATCAGATATTTTAACATGAAAAATCAATTATTTCATTAGTCAGAAAAAGCAGGTGATGAACTTACAGAGTTTCACAGCAAAACTCTTCTTACATTAAAGAATACTGTAGATCTTGCTTACCACTAAAAATGTGTTTATTTAAAACCTCAAATAAAACATGATCTGAATGGAAATGAAACATTCTCTTTTTAAATTTTTTATTCTTTAAAGAAACTTTAGATTGCATAAATGTTATATAGAAAATGTCAGGTATTCACGTATGCCCTAATTCCTTGCTTTTCCAAATTTTCCCACATTATCAACATCTTTCATTAGTGTGGTATATTTGTTACAATTGATGAACATATATTGAAGTATTGCTACTAACTATGGACTATAGTTTACATTATAGTTTATACTCTGTCTTCCATAATTTTATACATTATGACAAAATGTATAATGGCCTGTATCTGTCATTGCAATGTCATGCAGGACAATTCCAATGTCTGTAAAATGCCCCCATGTTACACCTATTCTTCCCTCTCCCTCCCCTCAGAACCTCTGGTAGTCATTGACTTCATATCAATGATAAAAGTTCTCCTATTGCTAGAATAATAATGTCTATAATAGAATACTAAGTCTATTAGTCCATTGTTCATTCCCCAATCTTGAGGCTTTGGGGATGGTAATGCCCAACAGGATAGGGTGCACCTGGTGCAGGATTCTATGGAATATGAAAGCGTTCATCTTGTCATAGTGTGTATCTCAGTGGGTGGAAGCCCACACAATAAACAAGAAAATATTAAACTCCCATCCTGGGGACTCCTGCTATGTTCTCAGTTAGAGGAATAAGAATCCCTCAAGAACAAAAGCAGTGGCTAATAAAAGAAAACTGAATAATATGTCAAGCACTCAATATTATTGAAAGTAAGTATGAATCTTATTCTTCATAAATTGAAACTTAGGGGTTACCATAAGTTCTGAGGGGTGGAGGAGGGAAGAATAGAATAGACGGAACATGGGGCATTTGCAATGCATTAGAATTGTTCTGCATGATCTTGCAATAATGGATACAGGGCATTTTAAATTTTGACAGAACCTATAAAAGTACAAAATGTCAATCATAATGTAAACTATTGACCATGGTTAGTAGAAATGCATCAATATCTGTATATAAATTGTAACAAACATACCATCTGCATGCAAAACATTATTAATAGGGGAGTGTGGAAGAAGGGGAGGGCATTGGGTATATAGGAACTCCCTATATTTTCTGTATGACTTTTCTGTAACTTAAAGCTTTTTTGAAGATAGATGAAAAAAGAAAAAAGACACAGGAAATACATGGAAGAAATAGTCACTGTACATACAAGATAACATATCTTACAGTGATGAAAGAGTTTAAAATTTTTATTTTAATTTTTTAATTTTTGTACTTTATTTCCTATTTTAAAAACTATTGTTATTACATTTTCTTATTAATTTTATTTGGTTATTTTGTTGGCTTCATATTGAGAGATGTTTGGATCACAGAAGGGTCACAACTGTGGCAGGGGAGGATCACTGCTGCATAGTGTCAGTGATGGGGGGATGTGTGGAGAAGGGTGAACCTGGGGCATAACTCTAAGGCATATGTATATTTTCAAGTGTTCATGGGGTGTGGTCTCAGTGGGTGGAGACCCACACAATAACTGAAAGAATATTGAATTCCCTTCCTGGGGAGTTGTACTACAATCTCTAATAGAATAGCAAGAATCCCCTGAGTACATGGATTGTTCCTAGTGAAGGAAGACAGTCCAGTATGCCAGGCCCTTAATTTGATGATTGTCCTTATGATCCTTTCCTTGTGAAATTGAAACTTAGCCTAATATTATATATTGCCTAAGAGTTATCTCCTGAAAGCCTCCTTCTTGCTGAAATCTGACTGCTCTCTAAGCCAAGCTCTGCATTTAACATAGTACCTTCCCTCCAGCATGGGACATGACTCCCCAGGATGAGCCTTCCTGGTACCAAGGATTATTGCAAAGAGCCAACTAGCAATGTATCTGGAAAAAGACATTGACCAAAAGGGGGAAATATTAAATTCAAATGAGAAAGTCTCTTAATAAAAAAAAGACAAAAATGCTGTCACCATATAATAATGCAGGTTCTAAGCAGCACAATGAGACAATAAAAACTGATACAAAGAAATGGATAAGAGGTAATACTATTCATTTTATTTGCAGATGGCATGCCCTTTCATGCAGAAAACCCAAAGGATCTACATATATTAAGAGAAATAATGTTACCTAGAGCAACATAATGACATGTTACATAGAGCAATATAAGATTAATGTACACAAATCAATTACATGTCTACATGCCAGCAGCAAGCAAGCAAAATGTAATTTAAACAGAAAGACATGGTTTATTATAGTATTAGAGAATATTGAGAACTTCCAACTTTTGTAGAATTTTCTGTGTAGTAGTCTATTGCTAAAGTGTTTCTCAAAGTCATTGGGTAATTTTACATAGCCATCAGCAGTGAATGACAATACCAGTTGTTTTACAACCCCACTAACACTTGGAATCATTAGGACTTTTAGATTTAGATAATATAATATGTGTGTAGTGGCATCACATTGAGGTGTTAATTTACATTTCCTTAATGACTTATGATGCTGAGCAGGTTTTCATGTTCTTACATGCCATCTGTATATCTGTGGTGAAGTGCTGGTTCAAATATTTTTGCTTATTTTTTCTGCCTCTGCCTTTTACTTTTCAAATTACCTTCGTTTCAAAGAAATTCTTAATTTTGAAACCAGCTAATTTATTTCATTTGCAGATTATACTTTTTGATTCATAGCTGAGAATTCATTGCCTGATTCAATATCAGAAATATTTTCTCCTATCTACTCTTCTAGAAGTTTTATATTTTTGTATGTCAGCAACATTTGTTAAAAAGCTTATTCTTTCTCTATTGAATTGACTTTGCACCTTTATTGAAATGCAAATAACTATATGCATGTATCCAAGTCAATATATTTCTGAATTTTTCCTTATAGTTTAGACTCTGTCTTGGATTCTTCTACTTGACACATATCCCAGGACATACAAAAGTAATAATGATATATAAAATACCACTTGCCGGAAGTCTAAGGGACATTCTGTAATAAAACACTGTCATTTCTTTACATATAACCCCCATATCTAGAGGAATTTTACCTCCAAAATATCCTTAGAAACATTTATTTTTATTTCCCTTTCTTCATTTTCCAACTGGCCCAGTTGTTCAGATATATTTTCTCTTCTGAGGAGTTTAAAATAAGCATTAATTATTTTTCCTGCTCGGTGCTTGATCACCTTAAATCTCTTCTCTATATTACACCCCATTTACAAGTCTTTGATAATATTCTATACACAAAATAATGAGGTTGCTATTCCTTGGCATGATACACATCACTATTTGTAATCTGATTCCCAAATACTTCTTTAGCCACATTCATGACTAAGGTCTATTTTTAGTACTTCATCTTTAATAGTTAATGTTGAAATTAATGTCATTCCTCAAACAAATGGTGCTGTCAGATACTTTGGTACTTTGATGTCTGTCATCTCCATGCTGAATGTGAGAATCAGTAAATTTTAGTGTGTTCTAGTTTCTAGGACTGAGAATGAAAATGGGCAGGAGTAAAGTCTTCAGGGAAAAGAGGAAGGGAAATTAAAACCCCATGTTGTGGATAGTGTTGAGATCAGCACCAGACTGTAGAAGTCAAGGAAAATCAGTATTCAGTTTGGTGAAAGTAAAACCAAGGGACATGCATGGCACATGTCATGATATCAGCTTTGTTGTAGTGGACCCTTTCCTTACTAAATCAAGGATATATCCTAGCCACAGAGATTCCCTTGATGTTATCAGTGGTTCATTTGGTCTTTTTTCCCCTTTATGAACCATGAGAATGTTGCATCTATATAAACCATTTAGAATTGCTCTATATGAGATATTTGTCTATTCTCCCCTATGTATTTATTGTTTATTAAATCATTTGTTTATATCAGGGTAGACTCATGGATATTAATCTTATAATTTGGATTAAAGTCCAAAATGGTGTTATTTATTTTGTTGCTCAGATTTTTCCAGTTTAGGCCATTGAGAGCTATCACTTGGTTTCTGTGGACCTTTGCTATATTGTCATCACTGTATATGTGTACTTACGTGTTGTAGTCATTGTTCTCTTGGTTTATTTTGTGAATTGTTTTGGCTTCTTTTTCATTTTGTCTTTACTTTCTGGCAGTGTAATATGCATCTGTTCATCTTTTACATTCCTTGTCACAGAATTTGAGTTAAGCAATTCTCCTTGGACTCCTGTTTCCTTCTACTGGACAGTGGTTTCAGAAACTATGATCTGTGCACTGGATGACTATGTATTTTAGGGCCCAATTAATAACTTCAATTCCAAAAAAATAGGTCACCTATTATCCCATAATCTAAGAAAACAAGTTGAAAGACAAATGCATTTCTCACATAGTGGCTCATGTTTCTTAATTGGGAAGGAAGGGATACATTAGGGAATGATCTTCCCCAGGTGCAGGTATTATACATCATTCATGTTAAATACTCCTCAAGGGAAGGCAAAAAAGGAAGCATTTCCCAGTTAAAGTCTTGTGTGATTGATTTCAGAAAGTGTGGGATGAAACTGGAAACAACTTAGCTTGCCTTATAGGAGGCTGGTGAGAACTGTGCCTCTTTGTGAGATCAAAGAAATACTGTTTACAGAATCACCAGACAGCATTTTAGAAGCACTTTTTCTTCTTATTTGAGTAAGTGGCTTCCAGATTACCTTGGGAATAAAAGAGGGCAACTGAATATTTTAACATACGCACAAAAGCTGGTAAAATTTTTATTTGGGAATAACTTTTTTGAATTTATTAATACTCAGAGAAAATAAATCTGTTCAATTCCATGTAATCGTCTAATACATAAAATGCACTGTGGAAAGAGAAAGTACAGGCACTTTTCTAGGACTGATTTACAAATTAAGTGAGAAGCTGCAAATAAAAGATGAGCATGATAGTTCTTGATGGGTATGGGCACTGTAAGTAAGGGCTATTGGTAGTAGTGAGAGGGACAAGCAAATTGAAATATTTCTGTTTGGTTCTTCCAGGAAGTACTTCATGGAGGTAATGATTTTGTCATGGATATAGCAGTTTGCAAGCTTCCCATCTCCTCAATGGAAAGTAATTATAAAACAGTGTGGAACAGTATAGTATTGTACCTATGTGAGAGCCTCTTCAATCTTTTCATTCATTCTAAAATTTTAATTAAGTACTTTCTTTTATTCTAGATGCATAAATTCAACAGTGAACTTATAGGCAGATATCCATATCCTTATATTGCTTTGTTCTAATGTGTGTAATACTTCATTGATAGAAACTGCAAACAATTTTTCACTCTTTTTTTGATGACTGACTTTTGTCAAAATATACATTTGGAAAACTTCCATGAATGCAAGTGAACCTATAGTTAATGACAATGTGGTGGTGTATGATGTAAAGAACACTGATTTCCAGAAATACCTATATCTGATTCACTGTCTTTCTCAAGCTCCTAAATATTAATATTGCCCTAATAATATTACTGTCCTTTCATCCTTGTCAAATAAGAATTTTGAGGTCTCAGTGATATGCAAAAGAATATGAGTAATCAGATCATTTCCTAAGATAAGATTTTAAAATGCTTTATTTTTTAATGCAGTGCATGATTATGATGAATTTTCAAATATCACCAAAGGGAACATTTCAAAAAGTAGGGCTTCCTCTCATCTCAGATGCCTAGAATGTAATTTCTCTCCCCAGAGACTATAGTTATTATGCCTTTCCTTGTTACTCTTCTAAGCAAAAGGCACTTATATAAAGTGCATGTGTAATATATAATATCCTTATTTTAATAAACTTTTTCCATTTTAAACATATAGTTCTGTCTTCAGATTTTTCAATTTACCATATATTTTAGAGACCATTGCCTAGGTATCTGCTTCATTTTTATCAAAGTTTGCATCAAAGTATCATCTCTGATGTATTCAATCCCCTTATGATGACATTTATTTCCCATTTTTTGGTTCCATGGAAAGGGCTTAAATTATTGTTTATGTACATTTGAGTAAGTATTTCTGTAGGAAATAGGATCACTGGCCTGATTTCTATGTGAAGCTGTAACTAGCTATTGAAAATCATCCACAAAAGACTGTACCTGCTTAAAATTCTATCAAAATATATAAGATTGATAGTTTCCCACATCTTTACCAGCATTACATGTTAACAAACATTCATCAAAAGATCATTTTACTAATAAAACAAATGAAAAATATATCTATTGTAATTTTTATCAATGTATTTAATTATGAATGAAATTGATTATCTTTCATGTGTTTAATCCTTTGAAAAAGAGACAGGGCTTAAAATTGGTTCTTTTGTCTATTAATCATTTGTGCAATCATTTTTAATACTGAACTGTGCAATCTAATTATATGTGAAAAAATTAAGATTTTGTGTTGAAATAAATTTTACTAGTTTGATACTTCTTTTTCTTTTGATATGGTATTATATGGGGAAATCAATGTGGTAATATACATAAAAATTTTTTCCAGTGTCTGGTATATAGTTATATTTATATATAAATTTGTTCACTTTTTCTTTCTTTCTCTTCCTTGAAGTAGAAGTGTGGTACACTCAAGAATATTAATGACAAAAATCTATTTAAATTCCTCAGCTCTATCACTTAGAGCATCCTGAGCTTCTTTTTTAAATACCAGGTGCTTAAGCTGTAAACCTGAATTTTGAAAGAATATTCTGAGTTAGGGCAAAGTCCCCCATCTCCTTTTCCTTGACTATAGATATTTGCAATGTATCCATGTGTCTTAGAAATCTTAATGAGGGAGTCAATAAAATAATGAAGGGGAATAATATAATTGTGGACAACATAGACTGATAAATACTACAAAGTTGAATGAAAAGCTGAATTTAGAACTGGAAACAACTAGAAAGATTTGAGAGGTAAAATAAAAGTAAACCTACTTTTTCACTACAACAGATAAAATATGAGAATGCTGGCTCAGGATGACTGGCTGTTGGCTTGTTTTTAATTGCATTATGTCTCTCATTATTACCCAACAATTGATTGATAAGATGAAATCTTAAGTTTATTATCTGCCTATGCACACGTGTATATTTCTGTGTGTGTGTGTATGCACGTATGTTTTGTTAAGGAAGATGCTCTCAAATGTTTATAAAATCATTCTTTGAAAGCTCAGAATATTGCTAAAAGAGTCTTTTATGAATGGATTACCAGGTTCAAGAAATGTGAAAGCTCATTGAAGTAAACTATGCATAGGTTTTCCCTATTTTTGTAGCACACTATCCCTAATATTAAAGGTCTTGCTGAAAGCTAAAGAAAGACATTCAGATCAGGAAATTATGTACTTGTGCTAAATCCACAAAATTAAGGTATATTATGACTGAAAATCATTTAATTTTTCATTATTTTCCTATTGAGCCATCCTATGCAATCAGGTAAATAATTAGAATTTCATTAAAAGAATCAATACAGAGAGTGGTGATAACCCTTGATAAGGGGAAATTCCATGATCAAGCACATATTCAGTTCCAAATGTGTTTTCTTTATAAAATTATTTCTTTTCTTCTTCCAGATGAACTATTTCTAACCAGTGCTTTCCCCAAATAGTATGAAACAATGCAGCAAAACAACAGTGTAATTGAATTCATACTGTTAGGATTGACACAGGACCCTTTGAGGCAGAAAATGGTGTTTGTAATCTTCTTAATTTTCTATGCAGGAACCGTGGTGGGGAATTTGCTTATTATTGTGACCATCAAGTTCAATCGGACACTTGGAAGCCCCATGTACTTCTTCCTGTTTTTCTTGTCTTTTGCTGATTTCTGCTTTTCAACTTCCGCAGGCCCTCAGCTAATTGTGGATGCTCTCACTGCAAAGAAAATCTTATCCTACAATGAGTGCATGGCATAGGTCTTTGCACTAAATGTGTTTGGCTGCATGGAGATCTTTGTTATCATCCTCATGGCTGTTGATCAATATGTGGCCATCTGTAAGCCCTTACGTTACCCAATCATCATGAGATGGCAGATCTGAATCATTTTGATTATTTTTGCCTGGATAGGATCTTTCATTCATTCTACAACTCAGACTGCTCTGGCCTTGAGATTGCCTTTCTGTGGTCCCAAATTGATTGATCATTATTGCTGTGATTTACAGCCCTTGTTGAAACTTGCCTGTATGGACACTTATGTGGTCCACCTACTTCTGGTGTCCAATAGTGGGGCCATTTGCTTAAGCAGCTTCATGCTTCTGATAATCTCATACATTGTAATCTTGTATTCTCTGCTAAATCACAGTGCAGAAGGGAGGAAAAAAGCCTTCTCAACTTGTACATCCCACATTATCTTAGTCATCTTATTCTTTGGACCATGTACATTTATGTATACACATCCCCCAACAACTTTCCCCATTGATAAGATGGTGGCAGTATTTTATACTATTGGAACTCCCTTTCTCAATACACTCATCTACACACTAAGGAATGCAGAAGTTAAAAATGCCATGAAAAAGTTATGGAGTATTAAAATTACCTCAGACATCAAAGGATGACTTGAGCTTCCAATTATTTTACTCAGTATATCTATCAAATATGATAGTTACTTATTATTGTGAGAAGACCAAGAAATTATATGTAAGGTCATGGGTTGATATTTTTTCTAGTTCACAGACAAGTTAAATGCCCATTTTTTTTGTATCAGAGAAAGATGAGTGTCACATTAATTCAAATAATTAAGGCCCAAGAGTCCTTCTTTTCTCTATATTTTCTGCCTCTCAAGTCATACTGTATCTAGGGTATAAGTCTGACCCTTATATTAAATGCCCTTGAATTACTTACTTTTTTTCTATGCTCTGACCTCACCCTGGTGGCTTTCCTGATATCAGTGTGACTTGTTCTTTCCTGAGAGCTCCTTTTTGCCATTGTTGACCATAAACTTTATTTCCCAACTCTCAATGTGCACTCTGATTTATTAAGAAGAAAGGTCTTTACTCAGTAAAAGCTTTCAAGCATGTTAGTATCTAAAAATTAATTAAATAAATCATTTTCATCTATAACATATTTCCAATTATGTATCCACTTCCTCTTGAATGCCTGCAGGGCATGATAACACAGTGTACAAAGATAATCTATTTAATTTTATCACAAGTTTTTCTTTACAAACTTCTATATATTTGAATCAGATATTTTTAAAAATATGCTTATATTATAAACCATTTTTTCTTACTTGATGCTTGTGTTAAGGTAACCAGAAAATTATTTATGGGATGATTTCACTATAGTATTACAATAGGCCTTGAGATATTCATTATGATTGGTATCTAACAGCTGAAGCAATAGAATGCTAAAACTCTAAAAGTTTGGAAAGTAAAAAAATGTTTATCAAGAATAAAGATAATATAAACATACATCAGAGAAACAATATACTTTATGAGAATGAAAGACAGAAAAGAAGAATCTGGTTTGAAACCAATTAATGATATATTATTTAATTTAAAGATGTGCTGATGAAATGAATGAAATAACCATCGAAATTTTGAAAATGCCTGTGACAGTTGTCTCCAATGTCAAGAAGAAGCTATTTCTTCTCTCTAATTGAGCTTTCCTAATAGAGAGGTTCCCAATTAGAATGGCTAAAAGTAATTTGGTCCATTGGAGGGCAGACCAGATTAGTAGCAGTACCTTGGCTGTGTCTGTCATGGGTTATGTCATGAGCTTTTATATTCATTGGTTTCAGTGTAATAAAGAATAATACATATTTAGTGACCATTACAAGTTTGATTTAATTTCTAACGCTGCTTCTAATTGTTTAATTTCACAAAACTTAATAATAACAACATGCCCTCCTGTGAAAAAAGATGTAATAATAAACTCAGTAAAATGCTGGTAGTTTTCTGTGTTCTCACTTTTTTTTTCCACTTCCTGAGAGATTTAGAAGTGCAGTGTCTACACTGGAGTCACACATGAGGAAGGAACTATATTTAATAGACATTGAAAATGTATGAATCCATCATAAACTAATTTAATCTACCTTTCCATAGAAACTACACATGCATACACATATTAAACAGCTTTTTACTGTCATTTGAATTCCTGATGAATAAATGAATGTAGGGAATAGTGAAGAAATAAATAAACTAAAATGTAAATGGAAAATATAGGTAGGATAACAAGATAAGAAGAACCAATACAGGGGAAGAAAACTTAGAAAGTTTTGCATGGTTCAAAATTCTTATACTGAAATTAAACCTGGGAAAATTAAGTAAGTTTTAAGGAAAATTCTGGGGCACTATATCCATTCAATGGACAATTTTGAAGTCATCACTCCCTCCAAAAATGATTTATCTACAAGAGAAACTATAAATTGTATTAGCCTTTCATTTTGGGAACAAAGAGAGTTTCTAATATATGTTCAATTTTTTTGTTGTTATTATACTATCAGTAAAGACAAGCATCACCACTATATTATTCCATGCAAAAATGCATAACCTGAATTTGACCATAAGGAAACAAGGCACAGATCCAAATTAAGAGTTAATGTACAAAGGAACTGGCTTAGATGGTTCAGAATTATCAAAGCCATTAAAGCCAAAAACTGACTAGTAACTATTCAAGATTAAAGGAAGCAAAAGAGAAATGATAACAAATTCAGTGTGTGATCTTGGATTTGGTCCTTAATTCAGAAAAAAAAAAAAGCTAAAAATAGCATCATTGTGATTATTTATGAAATTTGAATTTGGACTGAGTTAGATAATATTAGATCAATATACTATTTTCCTGGGTTTTTAAAATATAATATTAATGTGATTATGCAAGACAATGTTTTGTTAGTAGAAAAGATACCCAGGAACATTTATGGGTAAAAGGGCATAATGCCACCAATTTACCCTCAAAAGGTTCAGAAGAAAACGTACATCTATATTTATAAATGGAAAGAAAGAAGGGAGGGAGGGAAGGAAGGGAAGGAAGGGAAGGAAGGGAAAGAGGGAGGGAGGGAAGAATGAAAGACTAAAAAGAAAAAAGTGGAACAGAGTGTAGACTATTGCTGAATCTAAATAAAGGATGGTACAGAAGATCATTGTAATATCTTTGCAATGGTTATATAAGAATGAAATTAAGTCATATTTAAGTCATAAATGATTGTAAGTGCTTTAGTTTCTTGGCTGTAAAGTCAAAAAACAATTTAATGGGTTGTCTTAGACAACTGGAATTATTGGCTAACAGTTTTGAGGCTAAGAGAAGTTCACAAGTGAGGAGTTATCAAGGTGGTACTTTCTCCCTGAATACTGTGGTATTCTGGGCATGACTGCTGGGAACCTTGGCCCTTGGCTTCTCTGTCACATGACAACACACATGACAGCCTCTCCTTGCTGCTCCTTTCTCTTTCTGTTTCCTTTGACTTCCAGACTCCTGCTGCTCCCTTTCACCTTCTGTCTTTGTAAATTTCCCTATAAAGTCTCATCAATAGTTGCTATTTACAAGGCTTCACACCCACCTACAGAAATATATTAAGTTGAAGAACATGTTTTTCTGGGGTACATAATTCCATGTTACCACAGCAAATATATTAGCTATGAAAATTTATATTAAAAGCTTTGTTCACTGAACAAACTCAGTTTCTCATTTACCATGTTTGAAAATACTCAATTTAAAATTTTATAAAACTTCATTATATAGAATAAATTAAAACTTTTATTGTCACCTGTTGACACTCTCAAATTGCCGAAAATTTACCATTGTGTGTTACCCAATTATTTTTAATTATACACAGTATTTTCTTTTGAATAAATACTTTTTAAGCTGAGAAATATTATTTTAAACCTGCAAGCATTCATTAGAATGCAGATACAGATAATGAGTGCCTTTCATAAAAAGGCTTTAGCTATATTCCAAAATATAGACTTTTATTATTTTAAATCTATATATCTAAATATCAGTTTCTCTTTTATTTTTCATTTTGTTTTCATTTTTTATACATATCACCTTCATGGGAATTTCCATATCAATAAATACAGATGTTATTGGTTCTGTAAATGGTCTCCAAGAATGCAAAAAATATTCTTTGGGTTTTACTATAAATAAATCTATTCTAGATTTATTTTAGGTTCTGAAAGATATAATTGTATGACCTTTATTTTCAAAGTTCCTGACAGGACATCTTCCTTTCTAGCAAGACTCAAAATCATTAGAAAATACCTATTTTCCACATATGCATATGGAAAGTAACTGTTTTTCTATGCTTGAGAATATTATTCTCATCTGATATTCCTCCCTTGCCCTTATTCCTACCCATTGTATATAATACATGAACATTAATAGTCAATTATTTACATACAGGTTCTAGCTTTTATCCAAAATATTTTTAAAAATCTCCTGGACCTTAAAGTACATTTTGCAATGTGGAGGAAAAGAAGGCAGACTGAATTTGCCACCCATTCAACTAAGCATAGTAAATAGAATAGTAACTAGAAAGATGCCCATGTCCCTATCCTGGGAAAGTGTGAATGTACTATGTTACACAACAAGGAGAAATTAAGGGTGCTAATCAGCTTGCTTTAAAGTATGGAGATTATCCTGGGTTATCAAGGTGGGCCCACTGTAATCATAATAGCTCTTTAAAGTGGAAGAGGAAGTAAAAAACAGAAGCCAGAATGAGAGAGAAACTTAAAGATACTATGTTGAAGGCTTTGGAGATATAGGAAGGGGCTTTTTGCCAAGGAAAATAGATTTCCTCCAGAATCTGGAAAAAACAAGGAAACATATTCTCCCCAGAGTGTTCAGAAGGAAACACAACCCAGCTAGCCCCTTGATTTTAGCCCAATGAGACTCATTTTGGACTTCTGACCTCCAGAACTGTAACATATTAAATTTGTGTTGTTTTAAACCACTAAGTTTGTAGTAATTTGTTATAGCAGCAATAAGAAACTAATAAACTAAATCATATGGAGTGTTTCTACTACTTTACCACAAACTTCTTCACTTTCTGCCCATTAGTTTTTAATCATTTTCTCTACTAACCTCAGACAGTCAGAGTAAACAACATCTCATTTTTGTTAAGATTTTAGCCATTTTGACAAGAAAAGGAGGAGATAAGGATAAGAAGGGGAAGGGGGAAAGAGCAAGAATAAGGGAGGAAGAAGGAAGAAAAACAAGCACAACCTTAATGGTTACTCTCAAAAAGTAAAAGGAGGAATGAAAGCTTACACTACAATTAATCATGAGTATAGGCTAGAAAGAAACATCTTCCTGTTTCTTTCTCCAGAAATCAGCAGAGACTTAATTATGAAGAAAAACAGTGAACCCTAGTAGGCCTATTGAATCCACTATTTTCAAATCAAATTGAACATTTCAAAGGAGTGGAACAATTCAAATTCAATACCTAACTATCTCCAAATCAGAGGTTGTGAATTTACCTTAACTCAGTATGTAAGATATACAACATAAAACAATTACATAAATCACGCTTATTGAAATGTTTTAGATTAGTGCTAAAGCACTTAATATGAGAATTGATTGGATTTTAAATTTCACAAAAAAGGTAAATTTTTATTTTTTTAAAGAAGTAAAAAAAAAAAAAAACCCACATCATTTTAGTCTTTGATATAGTTCTGACTATGGAGGGAGATTTTGGGGAAAGCCTTTCCCTGAGGTCATTATTATATTGCATCATTCTCCTTAAAAAGCTCTTCAAGAAGCAGAGAAAAGGACATTTATTGTCAAAGATCCTGTGAAATATATATCTCAGTAAGTGAGAGACAGGGGGGACCTCAAAAGCTGACTCCTACCAGCACCTGAGTTTGTGGAGTCAGAGATACTCTGGTACTAACTATTCAGAAAGCAATTCTTTACATGCCATTCCTACTTTATTTTGGTCAGCTGCTCTCAAATTATCTCAGTAAGAGACAGAAAAATACAGCAAAACTGAAGCTCTGGAATATACTGGTGAGACCTTTTCTTCTACGAGCTAAATTATCTATACAGAAATTTTATGGAAAAAGTGAATTAAATTAAATTGCTATACTTTGAACATGTGTAATATTTATTTGCAAGACACTATTCTCAGAAATAAGGGAAGATTAAATTTAAGAGGATGCTGGTAAGATAATTAAGTGCAATTATTCATGACTATGAGATAGAATAACATAAAAGCGAATTTTAAAAATGCCAATCTTAAACTTTATCATTTCAAAGGAAAGTGAGGCAGCATGATATTTGAGATGGTCAGAAAGGGGAGGAAGGAATCTTTTGAGTTGGATCTTGATTCAAGGGGGAAGCAGGGCTCCTCTAAGACCCACCTTGTGGTATGGACAATGGTGTCACAGTTAAATCTTGTTCATAAATGCCCAGTTTCTGCTGGATGAAATTCAAACAACAAAATTCACAGGTGTCGAATTGCTATGATTTGAGCTCCTCTAAAATGCAGGGCTCACTCAGTGGGGAATAGATTATTCAGAAGGAAAAGTCAAAGGGGATTCAAGCTGAAAAAGGCAAATGGATGTGCTTGAGCTCTACATCTAAATTATTATTATCCTATCATAATGGTAGTCATCATTATGTTTCATTGCATAAGAGGAGCCACACCTGTAATGACTCATCCACCTACTCTAATTTATAGAGCTGATGACATACAGCCACACAGTTGCCTCAAAGCTGTAAATTGAAGGCATAATGTTGCTTCAAATGGGTAGCTGAGAGCACAGAGTTCATAGCTGTAGGCACTAAATTTGACAGGGATGTTGAGGAGATGTACTCTCAAGTAAAGTTCCTATTGATGATCCAAGATACTGTGTAATCAGAGCCTATTGTATAATTAGAGGAAACATTTACATCTATGGTATGATTTGAGTTAGCACAATGAAAGACCTTATGATACTATTCCACAAACTATTCTCATCTATGCACTCCTGTGACTCCAATAAAAGTATGTGACCTATACCAGTGAATTTTCCTAGATCCATTTAAATTATTTTTCAGTTAAAATTCTTCTGGAAATATGCAGTACACCCAAACTGGGAGACTACTATAAGCTAACGTGAAACTTGAATTGTTAGAAGAATCCATGGAGTACTGAGATAAAAAGGTAGGGTTCTTCTTTTTCTTTCTTTTTCTTTTTTCTTTTTTTTAGTCAGCAGACAAATGATTAAAAACCAAGACAAAGTAATGCCTGCGGAGTCCTCAAGCCCTCTTAATTTGAAGATGCGGAAATTATCTGAGACTTCACTTTCCCACCTTTCAAATCTAACACATCTTGCTTTGTCTCCAGCAGCTTTCCCTTATTACTTTATCTTCTTTAATCTCTAAAATTTTGAGACTCATGGGGCTATTACAGGCTGACAAGTGATTTAATATCATGGTACAAATAACTCTTAGAAAGATAGAGACAATAGCAAAATCAAAACTCTTTCATTTCACAAGAAGAAACAGAAGCCCAAGAATTTAAATTATTCAGCCAAGTTTACAGCCCAGTTAATGACGTTTGTATAACTTTGGTTTGTTTAATTTTGGTTCTCTTTTTCTGTACTATACCACCTTCTTTTTTTTATTTTAAAAGATGCTTAGATTACATAATGTTACACAAAAATTACAGGGATTCCCATGTTAACCACCTCCCACACCTCCCATAACATCCCACAGAAACATCTTTCATTAGTGTGGCACACCACCTGCAATGGACATACACATCCTGGGGCTTTGCCACTAAGCATGGACCATAGTTCACATTGTAGACCACACTTTCTCCCATACAGTTCTGCATGTTATATGCTGATTTAAATGGCCTATATCTGTCATTGTAATGTCACTCAGGATAATTCCCAAGTCCTGAAAAAGCCCCTGTATTACAACTGCTTTTCCCTTCCCTGCCCCAAAAGCATCCAGTGGCCACTGGCTCCACCTCACTGTTGTAATTTCTTCCATTGCTTGAATCACAATATGTCTACAACAGAATAACATTAAGTCCACTCTAGTCCATAGTTCTTTCCCCAATCCTGAGGAGTATGGGATGGTGATGTCCATTCCACCTCCAAGTGAGAAGGGGCTTATATCCCATGGATATGATGGATGGGATTATCCTGTCTGCAGGTGCAGGCTCCCTCCATTCCCTGGGATGACCGTTGTCCATCATCATCTCTTCACCAGTTGACTTCGGTGAGTCCATTGAGCTGTAGAGTAGAAGTTGTAGCTCCACCAAGATTCCAGGTCTAGCTGGCACATGGGCAGTCCAGAGGTTCCAGTCTCTGGAAGCACACCTACAAACACCATCATCACATATAAGTTTGAATAGAAGGGACTGATGGACCATGTGCAGAGAGGACTTATTTGAGTCCACCTCTGTCACTCTCAGGAGCACAGATTCCAAAGTATAGCCCACTGATAAGGCATCAATCTTTGGAGCTATCCCCCCTTATATAGGACCTGGATGAATCCAGAGCCCTCAGCAGCCCCTCTATGTGTGGTGATATCCACTTTGGTGTTCTTTGACATCCTACTGAGGTGTGCATAAGCGTTACCTCTGGAATGACTTCCCGACTCTCTTTGAAGTCTCTTAGTCACATGAACTCCTTTGTCTTTACCGTTTCCCCTTTTTATTCAAGGTCTTTTTCCATTCATATTGCCAGTTGGCACTTGGTATTAATCCCTCATTGATAGGGAGGCTCATCCCCGGGAGTCATGTCCCAGGTTCGGGGGAAGGTAATGCATTCATATGCTGAGTTTGGCTTAGAGAAAGGCCACATTTGAGCAACAAGGAGGCTCTCAGGTGGCAACCTTAGGTACCCCATAACACTAAGCTAAGTTTTAATTACAAGAGCAAAGACTCGCAAGGCTAGTCATCAATAACAAGAGCCCATAAGTGGACCATCTTCCTTTGCCAGACACTGGCCGTGCACTCGGGGCACTGTTGCTGCTCCCTTGGAGAATGTGGTAGAGCTCTCCAGGCTGGGAATCCAATATTCCCTCATTTATTGAGTGATTGTCTACCCACTGTGACCATGCCCCACCCCTTGATCATTTGAACAATTTTATATATCTTTCATGTATATTCAAGTGAACTCCTACCATGAAACCCCCGTCCCAGACACCCCCCATCAATGATCCTCTGCTGCCCCCATTGTAACCCTTCTGTTATGTAAAACTTCCTTGATGATGAAGCCCCTATAATAGCCAAATTCAAATAATAGGAAAATGAAATAATAATGATAAGCTTAAATGTAAGAGAGAAATACATGGAGACTAAATACATGGAGACTAAAAATAAAGTAAAATTAAAGGATTGGGATATTCCAGAAAATGGGAAAAAACAAATAAATTAAAAAATAAAAAATAAAAAAAATATATTATTATTGTTTCCTTTTATCAATGCATTATTGGGTGTCCAGTCTGTACCATGGCACCCTTCCCCTCTCACTCCCCAGTGTCTCTCAAATTTTCATTTAATTTTCAAAGAAGTTTTAGGTCACAGCAAAGTCACACACAGAATACTAAAAACTCTCATATACGCAAGCTCCTTCCCCTTTCCTCAGCCCATATTAAAACCTTTTTTATGTGAATGGTAGCATTGTTACAACTGTTATACAGATAGTGAAACATAGCTACTAAACATTGTCAATGGTTTACATTATAGTTTACAATTTAGATGGTACAGTTTAATAATTTTTAATGATATTTACCATGTCCTGTGTCCATTACTGTAAGGTAATGAAAAACATTTCTCATGACCACTAAATACCCCTGTTTGGTCTTTTCTCTTCCTTCCTCCCCATCCCCCTGGGGCACATGACACCCCCTATCTTGACTCATTGGATGACAAGATTCATAGTTACTTGCAACAAGAGGTCTTGACCCACTGATTATCCTCTCCTATTAGGATCCACCCTTGCACCTAAGAGATGCCCACCTGTCTGTTTCTGGGTGATTTGGTCCTCCCAAAGATGGAGAACCATCTCCTTCCCACTCACTATGTGGGTCTCCACTCCCTGGCAAAACACATCATTTTTCTCCTTAAAAATTTATTTAGTTTGTATTCTATTTAAGGCATACAACCTACTTCTGAAACAAACTTGTATTTGGGAGGATAGTGATATTTCTATATCAGGAAAAGTTCACCTCTTGTTTGACACCAAAAAGAAAACAAATGCCCATGTTTTCCCTTCTGAATCAGCCATGCCTGGTCATTGCATTCATTGAGACTGAGTGACTTCTTCAGTTTCTCCTTGGTGAAGGTGGTGGTCAAGAAGAGGACTTCTCTTGGGTCCCTTATTTCATCAGAAAAAGAAAAAAGAAAAAAAAAGACAATCACTTTGAAAAATAAAAAATGAATTTTTCTTTTTAACTTAGTTTAATAGCTAAAATCTGCCTCAAAACCTGCAGATAGAACCTTGCAGGGCAATTGATTGATAAATACAAGGAGGCTGAGAGGTTCCACAAGGGACCAAGAAGGAAGACTGTTCTTCCTTAGATTTGGTTGACTGCTTGTTTGTATGGTTGTTTTGTTTTTCTCTGTTTATTTGTTGCCTCTTGCTTTTCTTTCTTCTTTCCACCCCCCCTTATTTTTTCTTTCTTTCTTTTTTTTAATTAGGGGCTGCCAGCTTGTCTCTTCTTTGCTGTGCTTCTTCTTCAGTGATTTCACATTCTCTGTCTATATTGATTTTATCTCCCAAGGTATCTCATTATTTCCTTCATCTTTCTGCCTTCTGCTTTCTTTTGTGGTTCTCACAAACCACATTTTCTCATTAGCCCACAACTTAAGGGTGTCAATTTCTGTTCTATCTATTCTGTTTTCTTCTTTTATTATTAATATTAACTTTTTCCTTTCAGCCTTTTCTTTACTCTTTCTCTCCCTCCTCATCATTCTTGCCTTCTAAATCATTATATATATATATTCCTCTATTTGGTTTCCAAGTCCATTGTAGGTACTCCGCTTTTTTTCCTATTACTCTACACTGCCTACATGAGCTAAATATTCATTTCACTAAGTCTTATATGACCCCTCTTCTAACTTTTATCAATATTACTATTATCCTTCTTCCTTTCTCACATCTTTAGATTCCTCTGCCCTAATATTTTGCCTTCAAGGGAACATAGAAAGAAGCAAAGAAATAAAATAAGAAAATGTGTCAAAGAGAAAACTTAACACACACACAGAACCACCAGATAAATAAAACTCTAGAGCAGAGAGAGAAGTGAATTAATTGAATAAACCCATCAAGATAAAATGATGACTAGAAGGCAACCAAAAATTACAAACCATGAAATAGGAGGACATGGACCAGTCCAATGAAAAAACTAAAAACCAGGAAGAGATGCAGAACACTGAACAAGTAATCAAAGCTTTCCAAACAAATAACATGGGCCAACTCAATGAAGGGAAGAAAGAGATTAAGGATATTAAGAAGACACTGGGAGAACATACTGAAGAAATTGCAAACATACATAAAAAGATAACGGATATGTTGGTGATCAATGCACAATCCAAGAAATAAAAAAGATGCTGGATTCACATAACAGCAGATTTGAACAGGCAGAAGAAAGAATTAGTGATGTGGAAGACAATATATCTGAAATCAAACAGATAGTAGAACAGATAGACAAAAAGATTGAAAAAACCAGCAGGGACTCAGGGATTCAACCAACAACAGAAAACACACAAACATACAAAATATAGGCATCCAGAAGGAGAAGGAAGGGAAAGGAAACAGAAGGAGTGTTGAAGGAAATAATGGCTGAAAACTTCCCAACCTTATTGAGAGAGATGGATGTGCAGATCCAGGAAGCACAGCACACCCCAAACAGTATAAATTCCAACAGGCCAACTCCAATGTTCAATGCTGAAGACAAAGAGAAAATACTCAAGGCAGCAAGAGAAAAGAGAACCATCACATACAAGGGAAGCAAATAAGATTAAGTGCTGATTTCTCATCTGAAACCATGGAGGCAAGAAGACAGTGGAATGACATAGTCAAAGTACTAAAAGAAAAAAATTTCCAGCCACCAATTCTCTATCCAGCAAAAGTGGCATTCAAAAATGATGCAGAGTTCAAAATATTCACAGATAACAGAAATTAAGAAACCTCTTCACCATGCTGACAGTTTGCACTGGCAATCTTTTCAAGGTTCCTATGTAATTTTTCTCAACTCTTTGTACCTTGTGGCCATTTTTTACTCTTCAGCGACAGTTCCTAAGATGGCTGTTGACTTACTAGCTAAGAGTAAAGCTACCTCCTATATGGCATGTGTGTTGCAACTCTTTGGGGCACATTTCTTTGGTTATACTGAGATTTTCATTCTCACCATAATGGCCTATGATCATTATGTGGCCATCTGTAAACTCCTACACAATATGACCGTTATGGACCAGGATAAATTAAAATGTTGGTTGGGACCTGGATCAGTGGGTTCTTGCACTCTATTATCCAGGTGGCTTTGGTGGTCCAGCTACCCTTTTGCAGACCCAATAAGATTGATCACTACTTTTGTGACACCTACCATGTGCTGAAACTTGCCTGCACAGACATATGTTGGTGGTTTTGTCATGACAGCCAACAGTGGGACCATTTCTCTGGGAAGATTTGTTATCTTGCTAATCTTCTATACTGTCCTTCTGATGTCCCTGAGAAGGCTATCAGCAGAGAGCAGGTGTAAAGCTTTGTCTACCTGTGGCTTCCACATTGCTATGACCATCATTTTTTTTGGACCTTGTACTTTCATGTTCATGTGCCCCAATACTACATTTTCAGAGGATAAGTTGGTTGGTATCTTTTACACCATTATCACTCCCATGTTAAATCCTCTGATTTATACACTTAGAAATGCAGAAATAAAGAATGCAATGAAGAAACTGTGGACAAGAAAGTTTTCTGGGGGACTAATGGCAAATAATTGGAAGAAATGATATTTTAAGCTGATGACTTTACATTTTCTCAGCCTTAATTAACTCATCTGCACAATGAAGGCAATAATGCAAACCTCACAGAGTTGTTGAGAGGAAAAATATAAAAAATAACATATTTTACAGTAATAAAGTAGTGTTTATCAGCATTATTACTGCAGTGATCTAATATTTAAAAATTAGATAATTTTTCTAAAATATCTAAGCCTGGGAAATTTTATTAAATTCAATATTATCCTGATCTTACTCACCATCATTGTTTTTTCCTTCCCCCATTCTTGTCTTTTTGCCATTTTCTTTAGAGTGAAAATCTAATGCAAATTTTAAGGCTGTTTTCTAGTATTTAGAAATGTGATTGGGGCATATTAAACACTCAATTTGTATATGTTGCCTGAAAGAAAGAATGCATAATAACTAGCAGGGATCTGAACTAAAACATTGTGATATAAGTGCTCCCAACCAGATATTCCTGAATAACCAAACTTAGCAAACTTGCAATGAGAGAGGAGGAGTGAGCAGAATGTAAAACAGGTAAGGCAATTTTAAAAGAACAAAAGACCTAATGCCACCCTCTGATCTTGGGAAAAAGCTTTACTGTTCTCACTTTCTTTGCTGCAACAAAAACAATGAGGACATTGGACAAATTTACCTCTAAGACCCCCCTTTTAATTTTAACACCTCATGAGTATGTTTCTGATAACTGGAATCTAAGTCTCACCTGTACTCTGTATCAAGAGTCCCTATTAATGTATATTGACAAACCAGAAAAATGGAAGAAACTGAATAAAAATGGTCACTTGTGAAGAATAGGTGACTGTGACTCAAATCCTCAAGGTAAATACAATTTACTGTAATGCATCGTTGAGAAACTGTTTTTCCTCCAATGTTTGAACCAAACAAATTTAATGAATACAATGAGCCATTGCTCACTTTTTTTAAATTTACCTAACCACAATTTTCAGCTATTAATTTCAGAGTGACTCATTCTGGAGAAACAAACATATGCTTTTCTGGACGATATGATACTTTCCTCAGTGATTTGTTTTTCCTCTTTATGAATCACAACCTGGGCTTTTTTTTTTCTTGTAACAGGTGAATGTATCATTGACTATCCTTCTGCAATTGTCCCATGGTCTTTTCCACCAGATTATCCAGTTACTGTGTGTGTGGTTATCACTGTGATGTGTGTGGTGTGCTTTGTGTTTGTGTGTGTGTGTAAACATCACTCACATTTAGGGATACACATAAATAAGGCTTTAGAAATGCTTGCTGATGTTGCTACAACCACAGAATTAAAGAAAGAAAAGCTCAAAATCAGTAAGAAACCTGGGTTAGAAGCTATAATAAAGAAATGAAGATACTTTGCTCGAGTATCAAACAAATCCATAGTTATTGTCCCAGCATAAACATATTCTAAATGTGTGCCAATGGTCTTCCATTTCCTTAACTTTAAAATGAAAACTACATTAGTGCTTATCAAGCTTAACTGATAATTGGAATCACCTTGAGAGAGTTTTGAACAGATAAAATATTCTATTCCAAGAGATTCTGATTGAGAGGGCCAAGGTTAGAGGCATATAAAAACCTGTATTTTTGAAAAGCTGTATTGAATTTTAGGCACCCAGTGGTCAATGTTAGGAAATTTGGATTTGGAAACACTGGGATAAGACATTTGATGTTCTTAGAACTTAAGAGGTCTGTGAGTAAGTGGCATCCAAAGATCCTCATGTTGGATATATACTACCATCTGCTCTGTGTTTCCACAATACTATTTCCTATATTCCTTTGCATTAAATATTTGATTATAAGGGGATAAAATGTTAGTGATGTGGCAAGTTTGAGGTCCCAAAGAAGGTAAAAGCTGACATATTTTGACTCTCAATAGCTGAGAAAGGGAGTATGTGAAATAGTACTCAAGTTTCTACCAGTAAATTTATGAACTTATCCTTATTCACAAAACTTTCTAAGTCAATCCCTATCAGAGGTGCAAAGACAGTCTCCTTTTGTTTTTTTATGATGACCAAGAAAGATGAGAACTGAGACTCCCCACTTAGGTGGGGGCAAATTTTGAGATCAACGCCAATTTATTCTATAGGGTGTAGGACTACAATGTTGGCTGCCACTTTTTACCTTTCTAACCATACTAACACAAGATGGGGGATTTGACTGTGAAACAGATTCTTCATTGATGAAAATAAATGGTAGTACTTCTCATTCTTCAGATGAAGGGATTTGTTTCATAGTGCAGAACAATGAAAATATCTCTCCCTGTATCTTAGAACTAGTGATAATATTTCTGTCCTCTGGAACATAAAATATTTTAAACATATTTTCATGAAATGCTTAACTGAATGTGTAAAGATAATTTCTATATTCCTCCACATGTCTTCCTTTTATTTATTGAAACATATGCAGGAGATTAAAACATTTTTTACATGTTAAGGTCTCCAGAAAGATACTATTTTTTTTTCTTTTTTAGTACATAAGTAAGCATATTTCATTTGTCAGTATTCTTGTGTCCTGGTTCTTCCATGGATTTGAGTGCCATATGACCTGAAAAGAATAAGATAAAACATCTTTCTGCACAAGAAGATGAGAGTTACCTGGAATATGCCTGAATCCAACTTGAAGCCTAGAATTAAGCCCAAGTAAATCCAGCCTGGATTAGATGAACTTCTTTTAATTTAGAATTAAAATGCTTGTTGAATAAGCCATGAGTTTTTGAATATCTTGTTAACACAGCTTTATTGAAATGAATGGTTCAAGAATGGTAAGGTCAAATTATGGAAGTGGGGGTTTTGATATATGTTCATAAATTTATACAGCCTACTGTATATGTCATGTGAGGTAGTTTTTAAGGAGCAGTGAAAAAGTCATTCTATAGAGAATGGACATGAGGGACAGCACAGAAATTTTATTATATATTTAAAGGTCAAATTCTAAAAACATGAGTGTGGAACCAGCTTACTTTCCATTATTTCTTCCCTGATTAACCAATATACTAACCTTGCTTGGGTAGATTCCATTTCTCCCCTCCTTTGTTGATAAATTATATGAAGAGAGTTAAAAATGTTAAACACAAGCCATGCTCAAACAGAATCCTGAAAGGCCAGTCCCCTTTTCAAAAAAACCAAATAGGGAATTTCTCACAATTTGCAAAATTAATTCATTGCTGGAAAATGTGGCCTACATATGCATCAACAACAGTCTTCTTAAAATAAATGATAAAATTTAACACTTGCCCATCCATTAGTGCCCATAATACTAGACATCTCCATTGATCTTTACCTTTCTGAATTAGATAACTAGGAGGTAATCACAGGTTCCACATCAAAACTATACTCTAACTTGATGTGCTGTTATCTTTATTGAGCCCATTATGTCTGGGATCATGAAGGACAAAATAAGTTGGAAAATATCAGTGTTGAAAGGAACAAGATCCTTTGATCTACTACCTTTGTACACAGGCTCTGAGAAGAAAAGTAACAGAAAAAGAGTGGATGACAACTCTGCTATCTTTGAGGCTTGCAGCTTTTGATGGAAGCACAGAACCTTTGTGAATAAGCAGCCTTTGGCAACGTTAATGATTCTGTGTAAAGAACAAGGTGGGTCAAAGGACTCAGATAGGACAAGCATCATTTCCCTTCAAGCATATTGTCTTGGCACCACACTTTCCTCATAGCGTTCTTCATGTCTCTGTTTCTCAGTGTATAGATAATGGGATTGAACATGGGGGGACCATGGTGTAAAATAGGGCAAACACCTTGTCATTACTGACAGAATCAGCCATGGGGACATAGAAGAAGACGAGTGGAAAGAAGAACATGAGCACCACAGTGATGTGCAAGCCGCAGGTAGAGAGGGCTTTGCGGCAGCCATCAGATGAGCAGGTCCTCAGGATGGACATGATGATAATGTAGGAAATTACCAAGGCCACAAAGGTCAAAATGGACATTACTTGTGTGGTGTAATGATCATAATAACACACAGACTAGCATCAGTGCAAGGCAGCCTTAGCAGTTTTAGCAGGAGGAGTGGTCTATCTGATTGGGGTCACCAAAGGGCAGTTCTATGATAATCAATACATGTATGAGTGAATGGATAAATGCTGTGGTAACAGAGGCCATCACCAGGACATAGCACACCTGCCTACTCATGATGATAATGAAAGGGTCTGCAGATGGCTACATAGCAGTTGTAGGCCATAACCACAAGATACATAGTTTGCTTGCTGAGGCCACTGCCCCTCCTGGTGAGCAGAAAGAGAAAATTTCCCAAGAGAATTGCAAGAAAGCAAAGTGAGAACAGCAAGTATGTGGTCTGTGCAGCCTCATCACTAAAAAGGAACAGGAGGCTACATTTTGCCATATTTTAATGTCCTGTGTCTTCTGTGGAGTTAATAATTTCGACAGGTAGCTTAATATCCATGGTACACTAAAATTTTTTAAACTGTTGATTTATTTACAAAATCATTCCTTCTATGATTATATATTGCTTTTTTAAATGATTCTATCACCGTACTTGGTGCTTGGAGTACAGCAATGAACAAAATACATGCAATCTCTATCTACACATAGAGTATAGTATATTAGTATGGACATTTAATAACAATAATATTGCAAATAATTAATTGCAATTGTAATAAATGCCAAAATCTTTTGCTTACCATGAAAAGCAAAGTGAACACTAAAAGGTGAAACATTTTTTTATGTCAATTTTGAGACATAATTTCAATATTAGGCCCAAGGGTGGTGTATAAATCTCTGGCATGCATTAAACAACAATGAGGTTATCTATCTTTCAAGGGTAAGAAAAGGCACTATATATTCTAAGTATTTCCCATTAACTACCAAAGTGAGAAATCCTGAAACTGCAGTAATGCCATTAGATTTCAATGGGTTCATTATTTTAAGTAGTGGACCCCTGGGTGACAAATCTCAGAAAGAGCCTTCAGAAAATTTTTGCAACATCAAAAATAATGAAAAGAAAAAAGAATAATGGAGAGAGGAAAGGAAAGAACAAAAGTCAGATCTTTGGGGAAAAGCATTTCTCCATTGTATGGGTTTCTGTACTGTTATGGCTTCCTGGAATTTTATCTTATTTCCATGTTAACTTTCCATTCTGAGTGAGAAGTTCTTATCATTTTTGTCATTTAGTCCACTTTCTGGAATGTTCAAGATCCCCAACTTAATACCTTCTAAGGTAATTTCTTTCAAAATCTCTGGAAGCACAACTGTCACATAAGCAAAAGTCCAGTTGCAGTGACCTTGATCTGTGGCATAGTAAATTTAAAATTAGAATTTAAATGTTATTATAACTGTGATTCACCTGTCTGTCCTTCAAAATGGAATCCCCTCCTTGAATTTTATTAAAAAGATATATAAACCTGTAGCAAGTAAAGATATATACCACATTGTTATTGGAGACAGTATCTAGGTGTCCAGGTTCTTGGCTTCATCACAAGAAAGAATTCAAGAAAGAGTAACAAGTCAATCAGGCAAGCAAAGAATTTATTAGGATGTAAAGTGAAGAACAGAAAGTATACCTTCAAGGATGAAGGAGGGCATTTGCAAGGTAGAAAATGTGAATTTCTGCCCTGGGTTTCCCTGTTTCATGGGAGTACAGGACTTGAGGATCTGCGCTGATTGGCATATTTGAGACAAAGCAGGGGAACTCTGTTGGGTGCTTTGATTCTTTTAGGAGTTGCTATCCAGTAGTGATTTGCTCTTGCTGCTCTCCATGAGCTCTGTAGGGCATGTTGGCTCGTGGTGATTGGTTTCTGGTCACTGTGAAGCATGAGGTAGCCAGAAAGTAATGGATGGGGGTGGTGCCCCTCCTGGCCCTTCCCTCATTCCCATGTAATGATGCTGCTGGCTGCTTTTTGACAATGCATCTCTTGAGTGTGTGTGCTTGTAAGTTGCCCTTTCCTAACTTGCTTGTGTGAGTCAGCAGGCTGACAGAAATCAGCAGGCCATTGCCTCAGTTTCTCTTTGTGTGGCTTATTAGGTTCTCTGCTTCCCTCCTCCTTAGATCGCTATTTTCTCCTGCCTCAATATTTATGTTTAAGAAAGATCAATATAGTAAAGATGTCCCAATTTAATCCATACATTCAAAATTAAAAATTAAATATCTGACAACAGTTTCATGAAATTTGAAAAGCTGATTACAATATTCAAGAATAGTTGATATCCAGAATAGTTAAGCTAACTTTTAAAAGAACAAAGAGGTGGACATAATTTTTCAGATTATCATTAAGCTATCTAAAGCAGTTAATAAACACACACCTAAAAATATTGAGAATCATAGTATTTTTAAGTTGACACTATTAATCTATGTGAAATATAGGGTGTTTGGGTAACTGATGTGGAGTTTTCAATGTCTATCTAGGAATGCAGTAAAAAGAAAATTCTATCTCAGTAGGAATAAAAAATATATTCCAGATGGTTCAAAGATAGAAATGCACCATATAAAACTAGACAAAAATTTTAGAGGAACAATTAGTAGAATATATTTTTATCTTAGGGAAGGGAAAAAATTTAAAGCATAAGAAGCAAATTCATGAAGAAAAATGTAATATATTTAATAGTTCTGTATGACAAAATTCCATGTGAACAAAGTATTTTAAAATGTTGCAGAATGGGAGTAAATATGTATAACTCCTACAAATCAAAAATATATAGGCAAACCAGTTTTATTAAAGAGTAAAGCATTGCAATATACAATACACAGAAAGGAAAATAAAATTGGCCAATAAGCATATGTAAAAATATTCAACCTCATTATGATCAAGGAAGTTAAATTTAAACAATGACATTTATTACCATTCTTAAGTTTCATGAAAATGGTATTAAAAAGCTGTTGATACAAAATTTGAAGATGGCTCAGGGAATCAACATGTCATCTGATGAAACAACCCTAGAAGCATTCAAAAGGATAATCATTGCAGGCTTGTTTAAATTTGTAAAGGAGAAATTATATAAATAGCTTCTAATAATAATAGAATCTAAATACATAGAAATGATATAAATACATTCCAATAATAATAGATTGTAAATAATGTGTGATAGGTTCTTATTATGGAAAACAAGGCAGAAATTTAAATGTAAGATCTATCTGACACATCTAACATGGATAAATCACTAAGATATAAGGTTGAGCACAAACCATAAGGCACACGAAGATTACCAGAGTATGCTAACTTGTATGTTAAAAAAAATTCCACCTGAAGAATGTCATGTGGTTCTATGGTACTTGTGTACTCATAAATGAAAAGGAAAAGGTGTGGAAGGAAATTTTGACCTCTGAGGAACAAAGGGAGTAATGCCATAGGGATTTTAATGATGTATAATATTACAGTTTATTTACAAAGAAAATTATATTTCAATATTGCTTCCATCATTTAAGTTAATTAAAACTCATTAATTTTTAATATAACTTAAATATAAAACCTTTTATAATGAATGAAATGAAACTAAGTAAAATAGAAATCATAATCAAGTATTGTAATTCGGTGAACTTTTATATAACTTATTCTTCAGTAGTTATCACAAAGTTTTTTCAATTACTTTATTAAAAGTATATATAGATGGTATTCCCTAGGCACTATATTTAATGAATTTCAATAAGCAGGCAGATATGTTTATGTCACGCCCCCGCCCTTCTATGTGGAGATATATAGAACAAGAAGCATCTATATCTATATATAGATATATGTGCAAATCTACATATAAATTTAAGGCAATACCTGCATCTCTTTTTATATCTTTATCTGGTTTTGATTTTAGTGTCACCATTAAAAAGTATGACTCTCTTTATACTTTTATAATCCTTATAAAATTTGAATAAATTCTGAGATGACTGCTAAAACCGAACACTTGTGACTTTTGAGTACTAGAATTTATAATTTATTCTTTGTCATGTTTCATTGCTTTGTGAACTAACACTTGTTTTTATTAAAAAATTTTAATGTCAGAAAAATAAATTTATCACAGATTGAAGAGGATGTTGAGTAATAAGGTGTGCTACATGAAAGTTTAATTGACTCTGATTTGTATATACTGAACAGAAATACCATCATGTTTAAAGATTCTAATGACCTGAAATGCACATTTCTGTTGCAATAAATTTGTGGGCCCAATCTAAATACATAATACAATTAAAAGATTGCTTTGAAATCAGAGTTTTTCCTCTGGCTGGTAGCAAAAGGAGAAATCAGAGAGCTATGAAGCCCAAGAGGAATTTGACAACCCTTTGCTGGCTTTGGGGAAAGAAAGCCCACATGCAAGAAGTGGAGTGTGGACTCTAGAGGTAAGAAGGACCTCTGGTTAACAAGATAGGAAATGGGGGCCTAAGTTCTACAATTGCATAGAACTGAATTTTGCGAGCAGTCTGAATTATCTTGGAAGTGATTCTTCCCCAGAACAGATAAGAGTCCAGCCTCTCTGGCAACTGAATTTATCCCACAAAAGAAACCAGCCAATTCCACTCAGGTACTGTGAGATAATGTGGATGTCATTTTAAGCAACTAAGATTGTGGTAATTTGTTAAGTAGCAACAGAAAAGTAATACATTGCAATAATTATAATTTAAGCTTAGATTTCTGATTTATTAACAATATACCTCAATTGTAGGAAACAATATTAGGTAAGAAGTGATAGAAAGGCTATCATGGTTTTCCTTAAAACATCTGGGTTTTTTTTTTTTTTTTTTAAAGAAACCACAGGTATATTTTTCTTATGCAAACTAGGCATTAAAAATAAAAAGTCAAAGTCAAGTTCTATCAAATACAATGCGCTGATGATAATTATGATAACAGTCATTTGGATTCAAAAATTTGGATGGCACAAAAGGCATAAAAACAATTAGAGCAGCAATTTGGATGATTTTAACAAAATAAATCTTAGTTATATTTAGCAATGAGTTAATACTCTATATGATAAGAAATCTTCAAAATATGAGTCAAAAAGATTTGAAAGTTTACAAAAGTTTGATCAGAGACTATTAACATTTTAGAATGACAAGGCTGTTCTCTTTATAAACTGATGTGGACATGTCAAATAGCAAAATATGATTATTTTATGTATATTTCCTTCCTTCTCTCAGGGAAACATGATGACATTCCACTCCCCCCTTTCCAGCTTGTACAAAAGCAAAAGACATTCTTTAAAAATACTATTAATGAATATTTTTATGATTCCCTGAAGCCTGTTCATAAAATCTGATTTTACTTTCCCAGAACCTAACTGGTATGGGGTCTATGGGAAAGGGAGACAGGATAATTAACTGAAGATGAAGGACTAACATGGGTGATAAAAAAGCACTTTAAGTGAGAGATATTAAGAAGATTCCTGGATACTAGGACCAAGGAAAAAACAGAGATAACTGAAGAGGAAAGTGATGTCTTTTTGTGCAGCCCAACACTTTTCCATAGAATCATCACATTAGAAGTACCCAAATTTAACAGTTCCAAAAACATGTACACCTTCCTAAATGAGGTAGTGAACTTAGTCACCTGGTTGTGAAAGTGTAATTACTCCTTGACTAAAATGGAACTTCACAGAACCAGCTGGGGAATTTCTTTATGAACAAAGAGAATGTGGACATACCTCCACTCTTTAACTTGTAGTTAACATCTTACAGGCAAATATTCTTTGTTTGCCTAAAAATAATGTATTTTAAAAATGAAGGTATATTGTAAAGTGAATTAAACATATTGAAGTCTTCGATTTATCTATGAAGACTATCAAAGGGATTTGGTCACAATAGTACTGTATCTATTTGTGGGAAAATATATATGTTTAAGATGAGGAAGAATTTCACCATAATTTTCTCAAACACAAGGGCTAGGATAATTAAAACAAAAACAAATCTGAATCTGGAATATTCAATTTCCATGATGTATAAACTTGGTAGAAAATAATCATTAGGATTTTGGAAAAACAATACTGAAAATTCACTGGAAAACAAATTGAACTTAGAAAACAAGTCAATGAATAAAATGGGCAGATAACATTTTTTATTAGGTTACAAAATATTTTCCTTTGTTTTTTTTCAGACTGTGGGGCCAAAATTCTCTGCTGAATTAGCATTTTATGTCACCATATTTTGAATTTCATGGGATTATGCCAGAGATAGCAGCTGACGTAGGGAAGTTACTCCACAGACTGGCCAGGAACCAAAGTTTAAGTCGTCTCCACTCAAATATAAAAGCAGGTTAATCAGATTTCCTCTCTGGAATTCGAAATGAACTTAGGCTGGGAAGAGGAGAGAGAAGGTTGGATGATGCATGGAAGGAGAATTTATGTCTTAGCAACCCAAAGCCATGTGTAAACAGACATTTTGATAGATCATAAAGACATAAGAAGAATGGGGAAAAAAAAAGGCATACAGAGAATTTTTAAAGTAGGTTAAAATAAAGAAGGGGAATACATACAAGCTCTGAAAATAAGAGATGACAAGAATCTCTTCTCCCCAGCACCCTGAACTACTTATGACTTTCTAGTTTCTCCCCAAGTCTATCAGGCTCCTTATGATTAACTTGATATTGCAAGAATAACATCACACATTCTGTTTTTAAATCACTAAATGAGTCTGATTGAACCCCAGTACCCATATTCATTACCACTAAATTATCCATTGCAATTTTATTATGAAGTAAAGCAATTAAAAGTAGGCCACAATTCTTCTATAAGGAGAAGATAGGTGATGAACATTTAACAGAAAATCTGTAGAGAACTGTAAAATTAGTGATAGACAGAAATATAATAATACTAGTTTCCTTAGGGTGAAAGGTAAGGTGATAACCCTTAGAAACTGACTCATGTTAATAGATGACCACCAACTTTAGGAAGATGTGAGTCTGGTCAATTGCATGTTCTTAATTTGTCAGTTTAGGGCCAGAATTGCATTGTTAAGGAAAACAGAGAAGTTGCTGCACCTAATATGTAGAGGAGACATCACTCTACTTTGGTTGGAAGATAGATTTCTATTGACCTGTCTTCCTATTCACTAATCCTGCCATCCTGCCTTGAAGCTAAAACTCAATTTATGTTGAAAGCTGAGAAATCTCTAAATATATGGGAAACATTTGTATACTTGGTGGCTTAACTTGTGGGTAACCAGGCAGTATAATATCAATCATATGGTTTCTCCTGGGGGGAAAAACAACAACAACAACAACCCTCCTAGCTTGGATGTGTTATGGTAATGGGAGCTTTGTGAAGTAATTATACAGTTTGGTAACTGGCATCCTAAAAGAAGCATGGGGTAAGGACCCCATGGTTCACTATACAGATTTTCACTTAGTCTTTGCATACGCAGCTGTCTTCTTAGCACAATTTCTCTAAACAACAGCAACAACAACAGCTTCAAGCTCCTGCAGGAAAATCTAGAAAAGATGTTTCCCAGCTGTGTGGAAAATGGCCTAGGGCAATAAAATAATAATGTGTGTTTCACCGCTACACTCTGTGGGACCTGTTGCTCCAAGATTCTAGCATCTCAGGGGTTTTACAGTTGAATTAGCTTGTTATCCTCTCTATCCTTTCTCATATGGTTGTGACCTTTGAAACTCCCTTAATGGAGAAAGTCACTCCACTCTATATTTTGAAAACTGTATGAAAATATTTCACCAACTAGAATTTGTTGTCTGGTTCTTTATGTTGTGGTAGCTTAATACAAAATATTCTTTTTTGCACTTATTTTAGTGAATATTTAGAGGGGAGATAAAATAAATTTGTATAAATTATTCAACATGGTTAAGTGAAAATTCTAAGTTTTCAAAAGTATGCTGTTATTGGCTTTCTATTTTATTATAAAATGATTTAAAAGGAAAAAACAAAAAAAAACATGTATTATGAGTTGAAATGTGTCCCCTCAAAAGACATATGTGACTCGTGAAAATAAGGTCTTTGAAGATGATTTTAGTTAAAATGAGGCCAAACTAGATTCGGTGGGTACTAATCCAAGTTTACTGGTGTCCTTATAAGTAGAGAAAATAACTATAGATATATATACACAGGAGAGAACACCATGCGATGACTGAGGTAGAGAATGAAGCCTAAGGATTTCCAGTAAACCCTCAGAAGCTAGGAAAAAGCATGTAAGGATTGTCCCTTACAGATTCCTGACTCTTGCCTCCAGAACTGTGAAACAATTCATTTCTGTTGTTTGAAGCCATCCAATTTGTGGTACTTTGTTACAAAAGTGCTAGGAATTAAGACAGTACAGGCAAGCCTTGTAGGTATTGCAGATTCAGTTTCAGACCACTGCAATAAAGCAGATATTGCAATAAAATGGTCACATGAATTTTTTTTTTTTGGTTTCCCAGTGCATATGAAAGTTATGTTTACATTATATTGTAGTCTAATAATTGTAAAATAGAATTATGTTTAAAAAATGTACATTCCTTAATTTTAAAGTACTTTACCACTACAACATGCTAACCATCATCTGAGCCTTTAGCAAGTTTTTTTTTGGTGGAGGGTTTCGCTTCTATATTTATAGCTGCTGACTTATTAAGGTGGTGGTGGGTTAAGATTGGGATAGCTTGGGCAATTTCTTAAAATAAGACAAACAATGAAGTTTGTTGTATAGATTGACTCATCTTTGCATAAATTTTTCTCTTTAGCATGAGATGTTGTTTGATAGTATTATACACACAGTAGAGCTTCTTTTAAACTGAAGTCAATCCTTTTAAACACTGCCCACTGCTTTATCAACAAAGTTAATGTAATATTCTAAATCTTTTGTCATCATTTCAACAATGTTCAAAGCATCTTCAACAGGAGTAATTTCCATCTAAAGAAACCACTTTCTTTGTTTTTCCATGAGACACAACTCCTCATCCATTAAAGTTTTGTCATGAGATTGCAGCATTTTAGTCACATCTTTAGGTTTCACTTTTAATCCTACTTCTCTTACCATTTCCACACTATCTGTAGTTAATTCCACACTGAAGTCTTGAACCCCTTAATGTCATCCATGAGGGTGGCCATCATTTCTTCCAAACTCCTGTTAATTTTGATATTTTGACCTCCTCCCATGAATCATAAATATTCTTATTGGTGTCTAGAATGGTGAATCCTTTCCAAAAGATTTTAAATTTACCTTGCACTCAGATCTATCTGTGGAATCGCTATCTATAGGAACTATAGCCTTATGAAATGTACTTCTTAAATAATAAGACTCGAAATTTGAAATTTCTCTTTGATCCATGGACTGCAAAATGGATGGTGTGTTAGCATGCATGAAAACAACATTCATTGGCCATCTCTACCAGAGATCTTAGAAATCCAGGTGCATTATCTACGAACAGTCATATTTTGAAAGAAATTTTTTTTCTGAGCATTAGGTCTCAAAAGTGGGCTCAAAATGTTCAATAACCCTTGTTGTAAACTTATATGCTATAATATGGGCTTTATTGTTCCATTTTTGACACAGAGAGAGAGAGCATAAATTTAAGGACCCTAAGAGTTTAGTATGATAAGTGAACATTTGCTTTAATTTAAAATCACCAGCTGCATTAGTCCCTAATAGGAATCAGCCTGTCTTTTGAAGCTTTGAAGCCAGGCATTGACATCTCCTCTCTAGCATGAAGGTCTTTGATGACATCTTCTTCAAATATAAGTTTGTTTTGACTACAATGAATGTCTGTTGTTTAGTGTAGGCACCTCCATCAATTATCTTAGTTTGACTGGCATTTGCTGCTTCACCTTGCACTATCATGTTATGGAGATGGCTTCTTTCCTTAAATCTCATGAACCAACCTCAGTTAACTTTCATCTTTTCTTCTGCAGTTTCATCACTTCTCTCTCTTCATAGAATTCTTCATAGAAGAGAGTTAGGGCCTCATTCTGGAATAGGCTTTAGCTTAAGGGGATGCTGTGGATGGTCGATCTTTTATCCAGACAACTAAAATTTTCTCCATATCAGCAGTATTTCTGTTTTGCTTTCTTATTATTCATGTATTCACTGGAGTGGCACATTCAATTTTCTTTAATAACTTTACCTTTGCATTCACATTTTGACCGTTTGGGGCAAGAAGCCTAGCTTTCATTCTATCTCAGCTTTTGACAGGCCTTGCTCACTAAGCTTTATCATTTCTAGCTTTTGATTTAAAGTGAGAAAAGTACAACTCTTCCATTCACTTGAACACTTAGAGGCCATTGTAGGATTATTAATTGGCCTTATTTCAATATTGCTATGTCTCAGGGAATAGGGAAGCCCAAGGAGAGGGAGAGAGATGAGGGGATGACTAGTCAGTAGAGCAGTCAGAACACAGACAGCATTAACCAATTAAGTTAACCCTCTTATAAGGCCATGGTTTGTGGCATCCCAAAACAATTTCAAAAGTGATATCAAAGGTCACTGAGAACAGATAACCATAGAAGTTGTAAAAATAATGAAGAAGTTTGAAATATTGCAAGAATTAACAAAATGTGACACAGATACAAAGTGAGCTCATGCTGTTGGAAAAAGTGCCAGTAGACTCGCTCTATGCAGGGTTGCCACAAACCTTCAATTTGTAAAAGTTGGAATATCTGTGAAGCACAATAAACTGCAGTGCAATAAAATTATATATATCTGTACTTAATGTCACCATAAAGATGACCCTAGGTACATGAAAATATAAAGTAACACATAATTTCTGAACATTCAAGCATTTCAAAAATGTGTAAGATGAAAAAAATCTTCCATTTTCCATCCCTTCCTAAAAAGATAATCAATACTAGGTTTCTTATGATTCCTTGCATTTAAAAAAAGTAATCTTATGCCTATATCTATGCATACTTTCTTTTTATTTGTGCTAATATTGACAGAAAGGAATAATGCTATTACATGATACACTCCTTTATTGTATCATAACTATCTTTCAATAGTAGCTCTTACAAATGAATCTACATGAGTCAAATGAGTCTTGATTGATACATACACAATGGAGGACCTGCCAGAAAACAGCCCTCTCCCAGGGAAATCCAAAGGCACTGGCAGTGTGAGAAGATGAGATAATGAGTAATGTCCAAAATTCATGATTGAGCATGTAGTTAAATGTTTGGGATATAGATTAGGACACATTTTTGGAGATAACATAAATTGTGACCATCCAATCCATCCTTTTATTTATTAAGATTCTTTAAAAGAATTTTAAGATATCTTGCCTCCCCAAGATAATATGCAGTCTTCAGGAATTTTTTAAAATTTTAGTTTCTTTTTTGAAAAGAAGACATCCTTATTTCTTTACCGAGTTAGGAAGTACAAGCCAAATCAGTTACAGAATCATCTCCAGGACAGTGGCAAGCCATATTCTTCATATTTTCCTTATATATATGGGAGTAATTTATAAAATTGATATAGATCACCTTTCTCCTCTACCATCCATTTTCTCACTCTTGGTTAACACTTAGTTTGTTTGGAATTTTGCCTGGTGAGATGACTGAAAACTTGATCCCCAAGAGTCTGATGTAAGTTGGCTTGTTCTTGTTGTGCTGTAGTTGCTGTAATTGCCCATTTACAGTTATCACTGGTTATGCAAACACTAAGACATGCTCCAGTGAATCGTCTGTGTCCTGGATATAGTTCTCCTTGGCCCACCTCTACCATAACATCCCTAGCTATTCAGGATAATCAGAATCAAGCATCTCAGGCAGACCAGTAACCCTTCTTTCCTGCTGTTTCACTGTTTTGAAGAGCACAAAATAGTGGTTCCATTTCAATGGAACCCCAGCGATGGCCACAGCAGTTACATTATCTTCTTCATGAACCAGGACCTTTACCCTGATGAAAGTGAAGACTCTGAAAGTGGGTTCCTAGGAGTGTCAGCAATAGGGGTCACTTCTGCTTCTACACATTAGAATCCATATTGATGGATATAAGGAAAATGGAGACACAGCAACATATATTAGGCAATGGTGAAGTGTATATATTGAATCCTGAGGGCAGCATCCAAACTTCTCACAGAGTTAAATTCTAGCTAGTTTCTTAAGTGAGCCCTTAACAGGCCTATTCTCTCTTCTGTTGGGTTCAATGCATATGAGTGATGAAGTCCATGGTAAAAGCAGTGAATTCTGTGGTCATGAGAAAAACTTCACCCATGTTTCAGTGTCCTAGGACTTCATTGGATTTCTCTTCCCTGTATGGCATATTTTTAACTAGGGCAATTAACATACTTGTCAATTTCTGATCACATGTCCAGTTAGCATAATGCCATTAATACATTCTGTAAAATGTTCAGAAGATAAAAATCCCCTTAAGATAAATTTAAGAAAAAGGAGGAAATAACATTTCCCTAGAAAAATATAATGACTGTATTCTTTTGTAGTTTCAACATAAACGGGAACTCATTTTGACCTTCCCTATTTATGACATCAAGAAAAATGCATTCACCAAGTGGCAATATTTATGGAATCACACCAAATGTCAAAGGTTTAGGAAAAAGAGCTGTTATTGGAGCCCCACTATCATTCACCATACATTTGAGAGACTAGACAGGTTAATAAGACAGAAATATGATGCATAATGTTGCCTCTGCATTTTTCAATCCTTTGGTATTTTCACTAATCTCTGCAATACCTCCCAAGATGAAACATTGCTTCTGATTTACTATCTTTCCTGTGGTGGGTAAAGGAATGTTCCAGGAGCTTCCATTTGACCATTTATACTGAATGGGCACTTAATCCACCGAACAAAAACCAATAAAGATGTGTTAGCTACTAAATATATTCAGAGACAGAGAAACTAACCTGAGCTGAATCCATAGGCTCATTTTCCCACTGTAAGATGAACTTGAACTGAGTGCTATTACCTGGCCTTTGTAATGTCCTACTTTAACCAGAGGATCCATAATAGCATTTTGGGTCCCTTGCTATCATTGTCAGCTCTGAAGTCATATCAAATAATCATTGAAGATTATAGGCATTTTTCTTACCCTACTCAGAGTTACACAGACACTATATATCCTTTTGGATAATTATTAAATTGATATTTATATATTTTTTAGTTTGTCTTGCTTCAAGGGGATCCACCATCCCATTGAATTATTGGGCTTTCTGTATGAAATACCATTTAATTCTCTACCTAGGTGAGGGACTACTGTTCTCCACTGCAGTACCTGACATTAATGTTTTTCTCATCAGGTCTCATTATTATTATTAAACAAAGCATGACTTATCCTAGTTGGTTGGCCATCTGTCTCTTTCTTAAAAGATGCCATTATCCATTTCCATTTTCATAGATCCCTGCAGAAAAAGGCAACTGACTGCACTTGGTCCTTGCTGTCATTGTGATAATTATATTCAATTTGCCTCTACTACTTATTAACTGTTGCTATCTGCCATTCTAGAACCTCATAATTCTCACTGATACCAGGGAGCAAAGTTTGAAAAAAGCATCTTCATTTATCATTCCCACAAAGCACCTAAAAAATATCTGTGCCCCTCTCACAAGTGCATCCCTTATTTTATTAAGTGAAAGGAGTGTCTTCTGGGTCCTCTGAGAAACCATAGTTAGCTCATGGACACTCTGTCTTTAGATTCTACATTCTCAATGTTCTGAGCTTTCTACTCCTTTCCTCAATAATAAGTCAAGGAACTTCCTACATCTTCATTTCACTTACCAAAGGCTATTGTAGTAGATGGAATAATGGCCTCAAAGATGTCCATACTCTAATCCCTGGAACCTGTAAATATATGGGTTTACATTGCATAGGAGAATTAAGATTACAGGTGGAATTAAGGTTGTTAATTAGCTGATCATAAATTAGGGAGATTATACTGGATTATGCAGGTGGACTTAATGTAATCACAAGAGTCCTTAAACATGGAAGAGAGAGCAGAAGAGACATTCAGAGGGAGAGGTTATAGTGGAAGAAAAGTCTAATGGGACGGAACTTTTCTGACTTTGAAGGTAAAGGGAAGGGGCCCTGATTAAAAGAATGTAGGCATTCTCTATAAGATGGAAAAGCCAAGGAAATGATTCTCACCTGGAGCCTCTGGTAAAGAACTTTGGCCTGCCGATAATTGATTTTAGCCCATCAAGACCTGTGTCATAATTCCAAATTAGAGATCTATCAAAATTCATAAAATGTTAATTGCTGTAATTTGTTACAGGAACATTAGAAAATGAATACAGCGATCCTCCTGTGTATAGCTCCACATGTCTTTGTCAGAGCATCAAGCCTCAAGTCACAGATAAGTGCCCTTGTGTCAAAAATTCTTCAGTCTTCAGACTTATATTCAAGATCCCCTCTCATGTGAAGTGTTCCCCTGAAAACCCCTGTATTAATTACCCTGGTTTGCAATTTCCACATGTATACCATTTCCTTCTAAAACAGGGATTGCACTTTCGTGTTTGGACTTTCCTAATCCTTGCTTAGGGTTAAGTGTTTGGAAGCAATAAGGGGTGTAAGAAGAAGCTCTTGAGGAGAACAAACATCATTTCATGACAACTTCTTCAAATGAGGTAATAGCACAGTATCTAAGGAAGTGAAAGTGATAATTTCCACAGTGAAAAGAGAGAATTCCCATTTCTACTTCAGTCAGTCAACTTCTCCTGGAGAATTCATCTAAAATCTTCAACTGAGTTCCCAGTTTACAGCCTGCCTTATGGAATTTTTACTCATGCATTCCCATAGATATGGAATACAATTTTATAAAATTTCATAATATTTACAGATATTTCCCTAGAGAACCCTGACTAATACACAATCCAAATAGCCTTCTTAAGATAAAAAAATTCAGAAGAGTAATTGTTTTCTCTCCATGTTCTGCCTTGTTCTAAAAGAGGCTAAGTAAACACATGGTAAAGATTTCAAGTGTAAACATGTGAATTAGAAGGGAGATCACTTAGATTATATATATACAGTCCCTTTAAACATGGAAGGTCTATGATTATTTGAATTTCATATTTTTTGCTGAGTCCTTGACCAGAAATGCCTGTACTGAAATGTCAAATAAAAGAAACAGTCAGGAAGAAGGAACATCTACCAGTCTGGGGTAATAAATATATAGAGGGGTAACTATAAACAAAAAATACCAGGCATCAACATAAAGAAGGGCAGAGAAACACCAAATCAGAACCAAGAGTAATACTAGGCAGGCAATAGAGGCAGACAGACAATAGTGAATGACATCTAAGGCAATGGGCCTAACATACCTCTTTTCCTCTAAACAGAACTGACTGAATACTAACTAATGTATATGTTCACATTGCCTATTTTTGTGAAGGAACTAACTCTCATGCTCTAAGACAGGGTTATATCTTGAAACCACAGTAACAAGAAAATATTTTCCATTAAATTTTCTAAGTCAACCCAAACTATGAAGAAGGATTTGATATGTCTATTCATCTTTTGTCATATGAGATCAATGTCTTTCTCCATAACTTCCTCATGGCAGTTTTTTCCTCTGCATTCCTCAGCATATAAATTGGAGGGTTGAGCAAAGTATTCCAACTGTATAAAATACACGTATCATCTTATCCATGAGGAAAGTGGTTGCAGGATGTGTGTATATAAATATGCAAGGAACAAAGAGCAAGATAACTATGATAATGTGAGAGATGCAGGTAGAGAAGGCTTTTCTCCTCTCTTCAACTGTGGTGCCTGAGAAAATGTAAAATGATCACATATTAAACCATCAGCATGATGAAACTCACTGTGCAAATGGCCCCACTATTTGACACCAATAATAAATTGATCACACAGGTGTCTGTACAGACAAGTTTCAACAAGGGCTGCAAGTCCCCCAAAATATTGATCAATCACATTGGGACAACAGAAAGGTAAACTTAAGGCCAGAAAAATCTGAGCTAGAGAATGCACACAGGATCCCACCTAGGCCATAGCCACCAATACACTGCAGACCTGCTGGCTCACGATGGTCGTGTAGTGAAGGGGCTTACAGATGGCCACACAGTGGTCAACGGCCATGAGGATAAGGATGAAGATTTCCAGGCAGCTAAAGAAATGGAATGAAAAGACTTGGATTATGCACTCCCTGAAAGAGATAGTGGTATTCTTTGAAAGGGCATATACAATCATTCTAGGGGATATGGAAGTACAGAAGCAGGTATCAGATAAAGATAAGTAGAACAGGAAGAAGTACATTGGACTCCCAAGCACCTGACTGGTTTTGATGGTGACAATAATCAGTAAGTTACCTAGCAAGGTTCCCAAGTAGGAAAGTAAGAAAATGATCAACATTATTTTCTTCCGAAAAGGATCCTGGGTCAACCCAAGCCGAATGAACCCAGTCACATTATTATGAAGCTGCATGATTTCATGAATGAGGTGAAGATGTAAGTGTGACATGTTTTATCTGCAAAAATAAAGGAATTAATATATGGTAATTTTATGAAATAACATAAGCAAATTAATTCATAGTGCTGTATAATGTTATAGACTATTTCAAGCAAAATAAATATTCCTCTACAGGGACTGTCTAATTGTGGTTTCTTCTTAAGTCACTTTAAGTCTTTGTTACTCAATTTTTGATAAAACTTCATAGGGTCATTATGATTCAAATTAGCTTAAAGGTGATACTTTACTGAAACACTCTTCAAATGTCACTCTTTCTTAGCTTTGACCTGATGCTGCTGTCATTATTTTGACTTATTCAATGAATGTAAACTCTAGACACATGGCTCCAATTTATTTTTAGGTCATTATTATTTATTTCTATTTATTATTTACTTGGGACCCGGGTTTTTCATGGTTTGTCACTCAGCATTTAAGATATATTTGTCTGCCCTTGTTAAGTTAATGTAAAGTCAAACACCACCCTAGGCCCCAAATAATGTCTTATTTATGCATACATGTATACATTACATATTAGTTATGCTAAATATGCATAAATATTATGAATTTATATTACTTACAAATATATAATATATTCCACTTCTTCACTGCATAATCTCTCCCATATATTCCAGCTCAAAGAGAACAGAAAACAATTATAACTTCTATATAATCTGTATCTACCTTCAAACAACTTAATAATATTTAATACATGACATATACTAAAATGAAATGAATGTTTTTTGCTAATTGGTAATAAGATATCTCAAATATCCCCATTTCTATTTTTCATCTTCTAATTTCTGAAAAGCACCCATTAGAACACTGAGTCCCTAAAAGTTACATTTCTAAATGAAAAGGTGGGGGGAGAGTCTTAAACAATAGTTCATGTTTTTGCATTTAACTTTTAGCTTAAGCATTTTAGACCTGGGTTGGTGGGTGAGAGAGGTTGTCAATGGGAAGTTGGTTTAGAACAAATCATGGTTATAATCCCAAATGGGATTGTTTTATCCTGTTTCTGAAAATCTCATGTTCCTAGAACAAAGCAGAGAAGCAGACGAGGAGGGAGATGTGGTTTTAGAATATAGAGAGAGTGGATAGCTGGTAACTGAGTTCTTTGTTAAATTTGTCTTGGAAAAGTTGATGATTATAGAACAATGAAATGTCACTCCTTTAACAAGAATTTGTTTTTTAAATTTAGAGTGAAACATTATCATGGGCTTTACATCCAACATTAAAAAATTTTTTTCTCTATCTTTTTTGCCTACATGATACTGGAAGTCATACTATATGCAAGTAAAAATATAAAAAGAAATGGTATATATTTAAATGTAATATAACAATTGACTTAGTCTGTTTCTTGTCGCCCCCCAATCCCATCCATACCTCCAATCCATTAATTTAAAAGTTGTAAGTGGGCCATATCCCAGATCATGATAGAAAGAAATTATTACCTTAAACACTGGATTTTTATTTTTTTTACATTAATCCTTGGTATTTAGGGAATTCAAATAGAGGCTTTACATTGTTCATATTCTCTCAGAACTGATGTATGAACATATGCCCATTTTTTTTCCTGGGGCATATGTAGCACATTTTGACAGGTTCTCAGAGGAATCTGTGACACAAAAATGGGTTACAATGTTATGGAGACAAATTAGCACATCTTCTAATAACTACTGTACCTGCTTCAATTCTTCAAACAAGATTGGCCAACTTTAGAACAGCTTTTGAATGGCTAAATTTTTCAAAACAACACAAAATTATGTATGTAATATTTTGGTGTAGGGGGGAACAAAGAAGTGCTGAAAACAAAGAAGTCAGAAAATAGATAATAGTGTAATACAGACTGTGAGGTGGCTCCATCTATATTGTGATTCTAACAATGGAAGAAATTACAACATTGATTTGGAGCCAGTGGTCACTGGAAGCTCTGTGGGTAGGCAGAGGGAAAAACAGTTGTAATATGGGGTTTTTTCAGGACTTGGGAATCGTCCCAAATGACACTGCAATGACAGATATAGGCCATTTTATATCATCACTTAACATGAAAAACTGTATGGGAGAGAGTGTAGACTAAAATGTGAACTATGGTACATGCTTAAGGCAAAGCCCCAGGATGCATTTATTTATGCAATGAATGTACCACACTAATGAAGGATGTTTATGTGGGAAGGTGTGGGAGGTGTGGGGAGTGGGAAAAAAATACGGGAATCTCATATTTTTTGTGTAACATTTAGGTAATCTATGTATATTTTTAAAAATTAAAAAAAATTATATTAAAAAACGCTGTTATTGTTTCTGGCAGTTACATTGAGAAGCATTGCTCCTCCTTAAGGGATCTTTTAAACTGATCTTCACAAATTCAGTTACATGAGGCTTCTATCTTTAAGATTAATCCCTACACTCACTTTATTTGTATACTGCAGACCCCATTCTCTTTGGGAAGGTTAACAGATTGTTCCAGTTTCTTTAATTCTCAAAAGCCCACTTTAAAGTTGATGTAAACTACCCTTTTTGAACTCTGCATACTATTTAACTTAATGCTGTGACCCCTGCTATCTGGTGAAGAGATACCCTGAAAATGGGCTGGCTAGAAAACAAAAAAGATGTCATAAAAATCAATATCAATTGCCTATGCTTCCTATACCTTTTTGCTCCATATAATTCTTTGTTTCCCCAAATCTTATCAGACAGATAAGCAGGAGCATTATGGAAGAACACTGTTCAACAAGATGACAAAGGGAAGGAGGTTGAGCAGGGACAAATTTTCAGGAACTCACTTCCAACATATAAGGAATGTTATCATTGAGCTTCTATATATAGTTTTTAACCTCTTCATTATTATGTGTACTCTGAACTCTGACTGAAAAATACTTATTTAAATTGTCTAACCAAATCTCAGAAGTGTGTGTCAACTTAAATTTTATTCTTTAGGTATCACGTTTGGAAACATACAAAGAGTAATAATACTATATTGTGATATACAGTATTCTATTCAATGCTGCCAAACAGATATGGAAATTCTGGCACTATCCAGAAACTATATCAAGATCCTCACCTCCATTAATCTTTTCTCTAATTTTTCATGAGGTATAATCTCTTCTATCATCCACAATTCTTAGGGAGGGCTTATCTTTTCCTGCCACCTTACATTAAAGCATCTTTTAACTTTTCTATACTCTGCCATTTCAAGAAACTATAAGAAAGCTTAAGACATGAAAGGAATGCATCTTTCTATCCCCGTACAACATTGGCAACTTTTTTACATACCAGGTGCTCATGAAATATTTGGTGAGTTCAAGAGATTGATTTCTCCAAAGCTTATATTTAAATCTATTTATTTCTTTTATTAACATTTAACATCTAAAAACATTGATTTGTTCATTTTTTCTATTCCTTTCATAGAGGGTGTGGGTGCAGTAGAGTCATAAGACATATGCAAGTATATGAGAAGATTATGTGGGATTATTCTGTAATATTATATCCCTGAGTTCATATAGATAGAAATTATTGGTCATTTATCTGTTATAAGACTGTCTAAATTAGGGTCAAGTTTGTTCATTCCTTTTTTTTATTTTTTTTTTATGTATGTTTATAAACTTTTTCGTTTGAAGTAAACTCAAACTTACAAGATAGTTGTAAAGATAAAACAAAGGCCATACAGAAAATTCCAATATACCTAAACCCAAATACCCAGATCCTCCAACTTTTTGACATGTAAGTCTCAAATTATATTTGACATATAATTCTCTCTGTACCTCTCTCTAGCTGTCATTTTTCTCTCTCTCTTACCTCTACCTGTCTCTATTATAATCTTTCTTTATCAAACTATTATCTATCCGTATTGACATATCTCTCTAGTGATATGTATCTATCAAGCTATCTCTCTATATCTATCTACCTTCTTTTTAGGTATTTTTTATTTTCTACTTTTTTATATTCTAAAAGATGCTTAGATTACATAAATTTTACACAAAAATTACAAGGATTCCCATGTTCCCCACCTCCCATGCCTCCCATAACATTCCACATAAACGTCTTTCATTAGTGTGGCACATCACCTGCAATGGATGTACACATCCTGGGGCTTTGCCATTAAGCATGGACCATAGTTCACATTGCAGACCACACTCTCTCCCACACAGATCTGCATGTTACATGCTGATGTAAAATTGTCTATATCTGTCATTGTAATGTCACTCAGGATAATTCCCAAGTCCCGAAAAAGCCCCTGTATTAAAACTGCTTTTCCCTTCCCTGCCTCGAAAATGTCCAGTGGACACTGGCTCCACCTCACTGTTGTAATTTCTTCCATTGCTTGAATCACGATATGTCTACAACAGAATGCTAGTGAGTCACTCTAATCCATAGCTCTTCCCCTAATCCTGAGGAGTCTGGGATGGTGATGGTCACTCCACCTCCAATTGAGAGGGGTCTTATATACCATGGATACGATGGATGGGATTATCCCTCCTGCAGCTGCAGACTCTCTCCATTCCCTGGGATGGCCGTTGTCCATCATCATCTCCTCACCAGGTGACTTGGGTAAGCCCATTGAACTGTAGAGTAGGAGTTGCAGCTCCAACGACATTCCAGGCACAGCTGGCACATGTGCAGGCAAAAGGCTCCAGTCTCTGAAAGTACACTCACAAACTCCAGCACCACATATAGGTTTGAATAGAAGGGACTGATGGACCATGTGCAGGGAGGACTTATTTGAGTCCAACTCTGTCACTCTCAGGAGCACAGTTTCCAAAGTGTAGCCCACTGATAAGACATCAATCTCTGGAGCTATCCCCCCTTATATAGGGCCTGGGTGTCTCCAGAGCTCCCAGGAGCCCCTCTGTGTGGGGTGATATCCATTTTGGTGTTCTATGAGATCCTACTAAGATTTGCAAAAGTGTTACCTCTGGGAAGACCTCCCACCTCTCTTTGAAGACTCTTAGCCACATGAACTCATTTGATTTACCTTTTCCCCCTTTTATTCAAGGTCTTTTTCCAGTGGTATTGCCAGTTGACACTTGGTGTTAATCCCTAGTTGCCAGGGAGCCTCAACCCTGGGAGTCATGTCCCTTGCTGGGGGAAATATAATGCATTCATATGCTGAGTTTGTCTTAGAGAGAGGCCACATTGGAGCAACAAGGAGGCTCTCAGGAGGCAACCCTTAGGCACCCCATAACAGTAGGCTAAGTTTCATTTACAAGAGCAAATATTCGTAATGTTATTCATCAATAACAAGAACCCTTTAATGGGCCATCCTCCTTTGCCAGACACTGCCTCTGCACTTGGGGGACTGTTGCTGCTCCCTTGGAGAATGTGGCAGTGATCTCCAGGCTGGGAATTCAGTATTTCCTCATTTATTGAGTGATTGTCCACCCACTGTGACCATGTCCCACTCCTTGATCATTTGAACAAATTTATATATCTTTCATGTATATTCAGATGAACTTCCTCCCATGAATCCCCCATCCCAGACACCCCCCACCAATGATC